>JABWHU010001772.1:1112364-1151964 GCA_014189135.1 Dicerorhinus sumatrensis harrissoni | reverse complement strand
CACACACAGACGCACACCACACACAGACACACACCACACACAGACGCACACACACAGACTCACACACCACACACAGACACGCACACACACAGACACGCACACACACAGACATGCACACCACACACAGACGCACACCACACACAGACTCACACACCACACACAGACGCACACACACACAGACACGCGCACACACACAGACACGCACACACACAGACACACACACCACACACAGACACGCACACACACAGACACGCACACACACAGACACGCACACCACACACAGACTCACACCACACAGACGCACACACACACAGACACGCGCACACACAGACACACACACACACACACACGCACACACACAGACACGCACACACACAGACGCACACACACACAGACGCGCACACACACAGACACGCACACACACAGACACGCACACACACAGACACGCACACACACACAGACACGCACACACACACAGGCCCCTGTCCTAAACTCAGCGGTTTGGACACTGGAGTCTCTGCTCCTCTTTATACTTGCCTGCATACCTGGAAAGATATCTTAATTTACAAATATGCTTTCTCCTTAATCACACTCTGTGGACACGAACTAGGGGTCAGGGGGGCTCCAGATCCACACAAAATGACTCGATGCTTCCAACAACCAGCAGGGTTTAATTCTGGCCTCAACTCTAAGATGGGTCTATTTCTTCCCTCAGGCAGAGAATCGAAATGCAACGTCCTTTCTGCTTTCTCCCAGCACCCTAGTCCCCGCTGACATAGAGAACAAAACTCAGAAGTTTCAGGAGGACAGAGTGAAGCGCGTCTCCCCGACACCTGGTCCCTCCGTGGCCAGAGGGACTCCACACAGAGACCAACATCTTGTCACACAAATAGTAGCATCTCATACACACTGTTCTTGCTTTCCAGGCGTCACGGATCCCGTTGAGTAGACACACCACCAGCCACTTGGAAAGTCACTCGAAATCCTAACACCCATATATATATATATATATATATAAACCCATATGAGTGTGTATATAGATACACACCCCTATATTCGTTTTTTCAATCTACAAAAATGACCACCCTTTATAATTCTGCAATCTGCTTTCCTCACTCAACATATCCATGGCCATCTGTCAATGTCAATAAATACATTTCCGTCTAAATAAATACTTTCACCATGCCACTTTTAATGGCTGCATAAATGAAGGATGCACTATAACTTATTCAATTAATTCCTTTCTACGAGGCATACAGATGATTTCCAGTTTTTAACTAATACAAACAATGTCACAATAACTGTCCTTATATACAGTCAATCTTTGCTATTTACAGATTCTGTATTTGTGAATTTGGCTGCTTGCTAAAATTTATTTGTAAGCTCAAAATCAACACTTGAGTGCTGTCAAAGTCGCTGGAGGACATGCGCAGAGTGGTGAAAAACTCGAACCCCCTGATGGGCATGTTCCCAGCTGGGGCCCAACCAGGCAGTGCCCCTGCCCTCTGGTCTCAACTCTCACACAGAGAACAGCAGCGGACGGAGACGGCTGGGGCAGGGCAGGACGCGCAGGCTCTGGGGCCTGCTGGACTCTGTACCCAGGTAGTGGGGCAGCCTCAGGCTGTGTCACTTAACACTTCCGAACCCCATTTTCTCTTTTGTAAAATAAAGAAAACAGAATCTGCCAGGATGAGCTGTTTTTAGGATTAAAGATGATAATCGACGTGACGTGTCTGTGTGTATTCATATATGTCTCCCCGGGAGGAATGGTTCAGTATTCGCTAACTCAGTGTTCACACAACTTGAATAAACACACCTCCGGCAAACAAGGAGCATTAATGGTATGTATTTGCACATCCCGCTGATTGTTTACGTGGGATAAATTCAGGCCAGGGGACTCGCTGGGTCAGAGGGTGTGCACACCTAGGGGGCCAGCCTGGCCGTGAGCCCACTTCCTCTCACTCACCCAGAACCCCCCTCCACGACGCAGGCAGACAGAGAGGCACCGTACCTGAGATGGAGCCGAGGAGGACTCTGCTCTTGACGCACCTGTAGACGTAGTCGTAGCTCTGGGCTTTCAGCGGGGAGCCGGTGGACAGGATGGTGTGCAGCGTCTGGAGACTGTGGGTTTCCGCTAGGGCGGAGAATCACGGGAGATTAGAACTCCGTCCGACGCCCTGGGCCTGCCCCGCGCGCAGGAGCAGGTAACACAGCGGATCTGCTTTCCCGGCTGGATGCGGGGAACAGGCTCTGAGAGGCCCACTCACCCGGCTTCATGTTCCTCTCTTCCAGCACAGACAGCCACTTGGCACCCGTCCCAAGGATGGTGATGCTAAGAGTGCAGGAGGGAAAGAACACACCAGAAACTCGTCAAGGCTCTTGCTTATTCCATGCACCGAAGCTTCTAAAATTAGTGACTCGCTTCTGACAAGTTTGCAAAATCCAAGACACATCATTTTTCTGGGTTGAATTAATACTTCATGTTTAGTTGAAAGCGAGTCCCAACACCTGTGTTTACTCGGTGACAGCAGTGACAGGTCTGCACACCGACTCCAACGTGCAGAGTGCCCCAGCTCCCTCTAACATTTGGTTCTATTTAAAACAACCGTTTGCACATAAACCCATGGTCTTCCCAACCGCATAATATTTTCTCTGGGAAGCCTAAGGAGGCCCCCAAATCGGACCCCTCAATTCTAACCTCACATGTTCATCTTCCAGGGTCTTTCGTTAGAACAGGTGCCACACTTGGAATTCTCAACCCATCACCTTTTCTTAAACAAGCTCATATTTTTACGAAACTTAGAAAATCACAGCTCATCTCTTTTCCAACGCTCAGAACCTACAGTCCTTGATCCCCACGTTCGCACTCGGAGGACGACACATTATGTTGGGTATAAATCGCGTGTTTTCAAGGGGAGAGCACTGGTTAATGTTCCATTTCCTTACTTGGCTGTTCTTCCGGCGAGGCAGCCCCTCACGTGTAAACTCTCCTAACTAAAGAACGTTTTCTCGCGGGGCCCAAAGGAGACTATAACATCAAGAGCCTTCCTCGTCCCTCTGGGCAGTGAGACCTCATCCATTCTGGGGAGACAGCCACACGCTGTCTGATGCTGACAGGCAGAGACACAGGACATTCAGTGATTCGGGGCCCGCTGGGCTGGGAGCAGCCAATAGCAGGGTGGGGCCCCCCCCAAAGCTACTGCCTTTGTACCTCCTGCCCCCTTATCCTCTTCACTTCACCAGGACCACCTGCTGCCACGAAAACCTCAGGCACCTCCCGGGTCACTGTGCCCTAGAGATGGTTGCTTCCGGAGGGGGAGGTTGTGGGAAGCAGGAAATGTACCCACTCCTCCCACCACACCCCCCCATGGATAGTTCATAAACTCAGACAGTCTGATTAACTAATTCAAAATCACCTCTGAGGATTAGGGTATCGCCCCTAGGGAATATCTATATTTTAACAGAAAACCAGGGAGCCCGTCTCCCTCTCATGGTGGAATGCTCGGCCCTGACAGCAGTGACCGGCCACGGGTACAGGACCTCCAATCACCAATCAAGTCAACATAACACGTGGGTTTTATTCTACTCGCCCCCAGCCCCCTCCCCAAAATGGAGGGCTCTCTGTGGTTCTCAGAGCACCTGAGTCACACGTGTAACTCTGACCTTGACAACGTACAAAGACCGAGAAGGTCCCGGGCCTGGGCCCTGCTTGCATCTGAAGGACTGGTGAAGTCTCCCCATCTGCCTCCCGAGCTTGCACAAGATGGTTTAAAAAAACACTTAGTTCCCACCATGTGGAAGCCTGTGTGTGGGCGCTCGGGGCTGCGGATCGTGGCAGTACCGTCGGGACCACCACGGGGAGAACAAGGCGGCTGCCCGGCTCTGTGTTGGGACCCGTGCCCCTTGCCAGCGCCTGCAAGGGGCCATGCACAGACAGCTCCTCCGAGGCCACCCGTCCGCCCCTGGGGGGCTCCATCAGCCTAAGACCCGTCTCCCTGCACCTGCCCTCAGCCCCACAACTCCTTCTCCATGTGGGAGCGAGGCTGAGCTTTTAAAACACGGACCAAATCGGGGAGCTCCCCTGCCTCCAACGTTCCAGAGGAATCCTATTTCACGCAGAACAAACCTACCCTGCGCACAGCCTGGACACCCTGGGGGATCTGCCCCCACCCCCCACCCGGTTCTACTGACCTCCCTCCCCAGCCCAGACTCTTTATATTTGGGCCACAAGGGTCTCCTTCCAGCTTCCCCAACACACCAATCTCGGGCCCCCCTCAGGGGCCCGGCCCTTGTTCTGCCCTCTGCCTGGAACACACGTCCCCCAGTCGTAAACGTCCAGGCCCCCGCCCCAACGCCGTCACCTCCGAGGGGCCTCCTGACCCCAGGTCCACGACAGCGCTTACTGCAGCCTGAAGTCACCCTCTTTCTCCTCTCCTTACCTCCCCCATTCGGGAGCCAGCCCCATGGGGACAGCCACCTGCTCCACCTCGGTCCTGCTGTGTGTACTCAGGGCCCAGCAGGGTGCTTGGCGCAGAGCAGACACCCAAACATGTGGAGGGTGTGCACATGGTAACTGCAAATGGTTGCCAACGAGGTCACTTGAAAGATGAGCTTGCTCACCCATTACGATGCCCCATCGAGAACCAGCTTACAGTACGCCCGCCAGGAGACGGGACACGGGCAATTCGGGACTTCATCGCTTGCCCAGTTACCAGGAAACCCTGGACAAAAGATCCCAGACCTGTGCCCTGACCCTAACCAGTATGTTCCCCCGGCTAGACTCCCAGAGCCCAGAAATACACCCCAAATGAAGCAGAAAACTAGTCTTTTAAAAGACTCTTGAGGGCCGGCCCTGTGGCTTAGCGGTTGAGTGTGCGCACTCCGCTGCTGGCGGCCCAGGTTTGGATCCCAGGCGCACACCGACACACCGCTTCTCCGGCCATGCTGAGGCCGTGTCCCACATACAGCAACTAGAAAGATGTGCAGCTATGACACTACTATCTACTGGGGCTTTGGGGAAAATACATAAATAAATAAAAAATTAAAAGACTCTTGGTCGTGCCTACAAAACAGACACTTATCCAACCTGTTAATACGTCTGTGAGCCGACATGGTAACAGTCAATGAAGATTTCCTTCCTAAATTTATCGACACTATCATGCAAGTCAGAGGCACTGAAACAGCACTGGCCGACTCTGCCCGCCCTGCGGTTCTGAGGAGTGCTCCCCTTGCCACAAACCAGTAGAGTTTTCTGTGCCCACATTTATTTGGTTTTCGGCACGTGGACAAGGCTGAGCTGAAGGCGTCCTCCCCTCCACCTGGCCACTCCCGTAACTGCCGCTGGCGGTCGGAGCAGACACTGAGGCCCGCGGTCCTCCCAAGCACCCTCACCTGGCCCCGCCCAGGCTGCAAAGGTGCACCACCTCGCTGAGGCCGGCAGGTAAGCTCTCCCAGCCCGGGGAGGGCCAGGCAGGGGGCCTGCGGACGCCAAGGCCACGTCTCAGTCAGCGTCCGGGGCGCAGGCCGACCCAGTCGATGGAAGGCAGATGCAGACCCAGGGCACAAGCTGTGAACACACTCACACAGGCACGTACACACACATACACAATCACATGCAGGCACACATACACTCATACACAAACATGCTCACCACCCATGTGTGCACACACTCATATACCCATTACAACCATGCACATGCATACACACTCATTCACTTTCCCTCACATGCACATATGCTCACACTTGCTCACATCCCCACATAATCACACATTTTCACATGCTCACGCCTCTGCACACATACTCATGCACACACATACTCTCACCCATGCACACACACACGCACACACACTCACACACTGGGTTTCTGGGGGGTCCTTCATCCTACACCTTCATTAGCTCTAAGCCCCAAGGATGTATATCTTCCTCTCCATTCCTCTTCTTCTCTCTCTCTCTCTCTCTCTCTCACTCACACTCACACACACACACACACACGTAAAGATCTGGAAGCCATCCAGGTTCCCAGGAATCCCATTAACCTTTCGCTGGAAACAATCTCATTAGGAAATAACCTTCCTCACCAATATTGTGAGCCAAATGTCAGGATTTAAATATTACCCAGGCCAGGCAAAGTTATATTTAAAATGTTAATGGCCAAGGATTTAAAAACATTAGTGGCTTCTTCTGTTTCCCCACCGCGAACGGATTCAAACTTAAAGTAATGAGAATGTTTCCGAGCATGGCTGACTGCGGGCCCCCGGAGCTCTGCTGGCTTCTGTCTTCTTCCTGGAAACACCATCATCAGGCCAACGGTGACCACGAACCGTAATGGCAAGACCAGTTATGCATCAACCAGTCATGATTAATTCATCAGCAAAGACAGCGTGATGAGCAGGCCTTCTGACAGTTTCTGACAACGCCAAGGAGGAGGGGATGAGGGAGAAATGGGGCCTCCACCCTTCCCACCGCCACAACTCTCACCCCAGGAGGGGTGTGGATGCTCCACTGTAACTGGCTTCTCCCTCTGCTCGTTAGGACCCCAGCTGCCACCCAACGAAGGACCAGGCTGTCGACAGGACTGCAGGAGGCAGAGACGCCCTCTGCAGGACTGGCAAAGCATCTTGGTGCATACTTGTGATGGGTTCGAGGAGACTCCAGGAGGCGGCTGGCCAGCACTGAGGGACAGCTAGTGACAAGCAGGGCTCTCCTCCTCGCTGTCGGGCTCAGGAGAAAGGCAGGCTGCGAACGCCCCAGTAACAGACTTTGCACGGATCATCCGTGAGTCTGTCCACATGTCCCCGGGCCCGATCTGCACACTCGGCCTGTCACACTCTGTCTTACCCTTGAGGGGAGGAGCCCCGGGTGAAACAGCGCTCTCACTGGCCCTCAGCTTCCTCTGAGCCTAGCCGGAAGTTCTTAGATTCGAGTTATGGAAATAAGGTCACATTCCTGCTCCCGAAGCCCTGATGTTTGTAAGCTCACTCCCAGGCCCTGGGGTGGGGTGGGTGGGGCCTCCTCTACACGGAAGAGTCCCCAGCTCCTTGGTTTGTCCCTGTCAGGGCCACCCACCCCTTCCTGCCCCTCCTTGACAACTTCAACTACTTCTGACACCTCCCACAGCGCCCCCCCCGCCCCCCGCCGAGAGGGAGACATCCAGAATAGCAAAGCATTCCAGAGACGGCACAGACTCATACACCAGGGGATGGCAGCGGAGCTCTGCGGCTGAGCACGTGCCTTGGGAACCTACCCGATCCTGTCCACCAGGTCCCAGAGCACATTGGGCGTTGGCACCAGGGGGGAGCCGTCGTACAAGACCAGGGCCGCCCCCGTGGCAAGAGCAGACACCATCCAGTTCCACATCATCCAGCCGACCTAGAACAGACAGAAGGAGCAGGTGTCAGCCGAGCGCTGGGCCAGCTCCCGTCAGCTGTCACTCAGCTTCTCGCATCCCTAGAAAGCCACCTAAAATTGAGCCAAAAGTTGGTGAGAACCGCCCATACCCAATGCACAATGCTTTGGCCCAGCAGTTCCACATCAAGAGTTTACGGTACAGACAGGCTCACACGTGTGCACTAAGACGTGGCCAAGACTGTTCACTGCAGCCTCACTGGTGACAGCGAGAGACTGAAAGCAACGGAGATGCCCATTGACACAGGATGGTGCCAGGTGGTCTGGAACACCAGACACTGTGTCAGCGGACTCCATCAAAGGTTTAGAACAGCACCTGGCTCCCAGCGAGCATTCAGGAGGCAGCCACTATGCAGCCATGAAAAGAATGAGGTCTGGGTGGATGTGGAACATTCTCGAAGACAAACTTACGGGGCAAAACAAGCCCAGCAGAGGGGTGCAGCCTAGTCCCACTTGTACACAGAAAAGGGCGGATGTGTAAACACACACACACACACCCCGAGACCCGTAAAGCCATCGACACGTCCGCAGGAATACACAGAACACACATGAGAGGGACTGATGTGGCTGCCCCTGGGCCCCGGAAGACGCCAACCTCTCACCGCATACCCATGTGCGCTGTGTGAATGCAAGCACGGCTTTTCAAAAAAAATTTTTTAAAGGCCAAAAGGTGCTCACAGCCCCAGTGACAACGGGACTCCCATCCACGCAGGGAGAATGTGTGGGCGGTCCCGGAGCTGAACAAATACCATGACACAGCAAGGGAGCAGGAGGGAAGCTCCAGATGGATCTCGGCCCGGAGGGCAAAGGGACGACCCCCCTCCACGCCCTCAGCAAGGAGGGAGAGCGGGCCCTGCAGCAAGACTGGGGCTGACGGCCGCTGGGTGTCCCGGGCAAGCCCCACGCCCCCAGCTCAGAATCCTGCCGGGCCAGGGGGCGGGGGGCGGACCGGCAGCCCTGAGGTCGCCCCGGTTAAGAACCCCCAGGCAAGAGCACTTAGGACGCAACCAGTAAGTCTGGCGGGCAAACCACACCGCGAAGGCAACAGGGGCCACACGAAAATCTGCAGTTAGCTGGGCTGCTTTGTTAACAGGTTTTAACATCCTATGTTGAATCTTTTTTATTTAGGAATTATTCTCAAGAGAGGAACCCAGTGTCACTGGGCCCGACACCTCACAGGCCTGACTCAGGCAGGGCGGGGCCCCCACACCAACCGCCACCCGAGGCTGCTGTTGGCACCAGGCTTGCTCCACGGAAAAATCCAACTGCCCACTCCTTCACAGGCAGGACGCTTCCTGGAAAAGTGCAATCCCTGTGAGGACACTGCTCAGTTCTGAGACCTCCCATTGTGTCCGCCCCCTCAACGTGAAACCTGTCACTTTAACTGGCTGTGTCCCGAGAGGCAGCTGAGTCGGGCATCAGTGCAGCTGCCGGCACTTTCTGCAATTCAAAACGACACTCCAGGAACGTACGGGCTGCGGTTCCTGCAAGCAAAGGGCCCAGAGCCTGGTGGTGCCCGGCACCGCTGCCCCCTATGCAGGCAGGAAGAGAGCAAGGCTCTCCCTGAAGGAAAGCCAGGTCATTGCCCAAGCCCCCTGGTTGACAGCTGGGCTCACAGAGAGATGTGGCGACCTACCCCCGGTCACACAGCCAGAGTGCTCCCAGGCTCCCCCTCTTGTGTTTGCTTGGGTCTCGGGGGTCTGTCCCCAGGGCCACAGCCAGGGCCCGGGCACCAACCTCACAGGATGGGGACACACCTCCAGCGTTCAGTTTCCTTAAAAACTCAGTGCGGAATCATCATGCAGGAAATGGAACCCCTTGACACTTGTGGTCTTGGAAAAAGCCAATTCTAAGTGCCCCCCCTTGGGATGAAACCCCCCTTCCTTCAACTTGTCCTAAGCTTTCACCTTTCCGCGTCAAGGTCAGGTATCTCTCCAACCCCTGAACCCAAGCGTCGGTCTGAGGATGCACAGTTCCCACTAAACCGTATGAACCGTGGGCAGAGCCCCACCCACGCATCTCCACCATCCGTCCGGGCGACGGCTGACGCAGAGCAGGCACTCACGGACGTCGGCTTTTGCGGCCGCCTGCACCCCGCCTTACGGGGGGGGAATGCTGCAGCCTTTGCAGGGTCTGGGGCAAACCCCTCGGGGAGAAGCTGAGGGGCCAGACCTCTGCCTGCAGCTTCTCGGGGGCTGGGCAGAAGGGGCACGTCTCCTGGGGCAAGGACAGTGCGCCTCGGGCCTGGCCCTCCGTGTGGGGGTGGCTCTGGTCTCGCTGGGTAGCCCACCTTGGGCCCCGCCGGGTTTCCTTGCCTGGATCCCCAGCTGCCGCAGTTGGGCTGAGCCACCTCATACCTCTCCCGTCACTGCTGTCGTGACAAACGGCCACGAACTTCGTGGCCTAAAACAACACAAACTTATTATCTAAAAGTCCTGGAGGTCAGAAGTCCTCCATCAAGGTGTCGGCAGGGCTGCGTCCCCCGTGGAGGCTCCTGGGGAGAAGCTCTTTGCCTTTTCCAGCATCCAGAGGCCGCCTTCGTTCCTTGTCTCGTGGCCCCACATCACTCCCACCTCTGCTTCTGTCGTCACAGCTTCTCTGACTCAGGCCTCCTACCTCCCGCTCGTAAGGACCCGGGTCACACCGGGCCACCTGGATAATGCAGGACAATCTCCTCATCTCAAGATCCTTAACTGAATCACACCTGCAGGCCAGGTAAGGCCACACACTCACAGCTTCTGGGGATTAGGACGGTGACATCTTTGGGGGCCGTTATTCTGCCTTTACACCACCCAAGAGCCTTCCAATAAACCACTTTTCTGCCTGAATGCGTCAGAGTCACGATCTACTGTGCAACTAAGAACTGACATCCTCAAGCCACCTTCAGCCGGCTCCTGTCCCGCTGGCCGAACTGCAGATCCCAGTCATGAGACAGCCCGCACCTCCAGGGGCTCAGGGGACCCGCACCTCCAGGGGCTCAGGGGACCCAATCGGCAGTCAGTCCCCTTGGTTTCTCTAGGGTTCCCCAGCGCACTAGGTCTTCCAGAGGCAACCAGCGTCAACGGGGGAGCACAGGCCAGGTTAAGGAGACGAGGCGGTGCCAAGACTCCAGCGGGCAGCAGGACGGAGGGGGAAGGCAGGGCCAGAGGGAGAGCTGCAGAGACCGAGGGACGGAGCGTCCAGCAGAAGCCGCTCCAGGCGCGCAGCTGGGCTCTCGTGTGCTCTTGCTGTTGTTACATGCGACTGGGGAGGCGGCAAGACAAGGAAAGACAGACGCAGAGGGAGCCCGCAGCCTGGCTACGCTGAAGGAAGCAAAGCGAGTCCTCGGAGGGACGCGGCGGGGGAGGGCACCCACCTAGCGCACCCCCTGCCTCCACGCCTGTGGAGCCCACTCACCGTGGTGTAATACAGGATGATGTCGCTGCTGGTCATGTCGCCGTGAAGAACGTGCTCCTTCAGGTGCTGGATGAGGGTGCCCTGGGGAGAGACGAGAGACTCGGTGACCCAGGCCGCGTCCTCTGCAGGCGCCCCACACAGGGCGAGAACGTCACAGACGCGCTGCCGCAGGGGAAGAGAAGTAAATCTCCGTTTTCTTTCCAGAGGAGGCAGACTTTTGAGCATCCTCACCTTGATGAGTGACGCTTCTGCCACCTGCCCCAAGAGTCGCTGAGGACCTGAGGGGAAGCCTCTGACAGCTCCTGCCAGCCCTCAAGCTCTGGGCACCAGAGTGCTGGGGAGCATCAGGGGACCCCCAACTCAGGCGGAGGGGAGTGAAGACTGTAGAGTGGGGGTCACAGTTAAAGACAAGAGTGAAGATCGGGGGTTCCGGGCAACAACACACCATCCAGAACAGGGCACTGGCCCTCCCTGCCCCTTGCGGCAGACCGGGAAGGCAGAGGGCAGAGCAAGGCTGTCGCGGGGACTCACAGCCAGGGCTGCCTCTGCAGCTCCCTGCGGCCCCAGGTCAGAGCTCAGGGACGCCTTGGCCGAGGGGCAGCACGAGACCCTGCTTCCAGCTCACCTAGTCAGACCCCCACCCTCCCACCCCCATGCTCAGTCTTTATTTTTTTATTTCAATGTTTAACGGGCAGTCTATTCTCGTGGTCCACAACTCGAAAGCACACACCATGAGAAGCCTGCCCTCTCCCCTGCCCCGCACTCGGTTCTCCCGCGGCTGCCGGTGAACGGGTTTCCCGTGCTATTTCCAGGGGAGTCCTTGCCTGTCAGCATCTACAGATTCCTGCCAGTTTTCATTGGGACGCACTGTCCTGCACTTGGCTGTTTCCACTTAACATATCCCAGAGCTCTTTATCAGGACACAGATGGGTTTTTTTACAGCTACATAGTATTCTGCTGCCCAGACCCACTCGTTGCAAAGAACTCCATGTCTGTCTACAGCTGACAGGGTGACAGGGAGAACCGGAAGGTTCCCATCACAAGCACAAGCCAGAGAGCAGAGCAAGGGGCTCTACAGCCACGTAATCACTCTTGGCCTCAGTTTCCCCAATTTACAATGGATCTCACACACGATGCTGAGGCTAAACAGGGGACGCTGCCCTTCCGAGGCCCCTGACAGGGCCAGACCACTGCACTCAGTCTGGTCTGCAGACACCAGCACCTGGCCAATGGCAACAGTGGCCCTGTTTGTGTAGGAACGACTGGGGCTGAAGCAAAGACCCACGTATTAAAACCAGCCTTGACGACCCTCATGGTACCCAAGAGAAATAGAACAACAAGCCAAGAGGAGAAGAGAATCCCTTTAAAAACTCAACAGAAACAATCCCACCCAACAAATTCTCTAATTCAAGAGCCAGATCTCCTGTTCCAGAGTCTGTCCCAGATGGCACCCATCACCAGGCGGGGAGGGCCGCCCTTGGGACCAGCCAAGCGTGGGTCCCGTAAAGGCAGGAGGAAGACTGCGGGGAGGGACAGGTCCTTTCTGAGGACTCCCCGAGGCCGCCTGCAGCCTCTAGGAGCCGAGTCTCCAGTGGGTTTATCAAGAGTGCATCACGGGGGTGAGGGACGGCCTCCTCAGCCAGGGCAGGCACGGGTTCCTGTGGAAAGTTCCACAACACACACTGCTCTCACTCAGGGTGGGTGGGCAATGATTTAGGGACAACAAACGTTTCAGGAACACTTTTTTTTTTTTTTTTAACATTTTCTTTGCGTGTTAGAAAGATTGGCCCTGGGCTAACATCTGTGCCCATATTCCTCCACTTTATATGGGAAGCTGCCACAGCACGGCTTTCCAAGTAGTGCGTCGGTGCACACCCGGGATCCAACCCTGCAAACCCCGGGCGGCCAAAGCAGAGCGCGTGCACTTAACCGCTTGCACCACCAGGCCAGCCCCAGGAACATCCCCCCATTGTCTTTTTTACTTAAGATCGGCATTTAATTTCAATCTGTACCTTCACCTACACGATCTGCTGCAGCGTGGCCTACTTATAACCCACATCTGATCATCTGTCCATTAGCCTCATCCTCTTGGGGGCACAAACAAGCCAGGCTTTGCTGCTCCCTCAAGAATCTTTCTGTATGAACCTTAACAATTCACATTGGTTTTTCCCATGATTTTTAAATATTTATGGCTGAATCTCAGGGTAAGTAACTAGGAGCAGCATGGTTTCCTGGGCCTCAAGCAAGAAGAGTCATTTAATTTAAAAGGAAGAGGAAAGCTGCTTTCTGAGACCTTCCACGGACTTAGAAAACAAACCAGCAAACAGCCAAACAGGAAGACACCCTCCCCAGTAAATCAGAGGAACTGCCAACAGTCCCCTTGCTGCGGCCTTTCACCTCACTGTTCTCAAGTTTCCTGTCAGGACAACTCTCGAAAATGGGCAAGATGCTTAGTCACTTCTCTGGAAATGCAAGAGCCCAGTGAAGACAGAATAAGTATAGTTTTTCCTGATTTTTCCATACTCTAAATATACCTGGCACGAGGACTTTATGAGCACACTACATTATATCTAATATATTTTTACGTTCCTCTCCTAAAAAAGTGACATTCACTATGCAAAAAGCACTAAAAATAAAAGTACAGTGAAACATTTCAGTTTCTCCTAAAATGTGCATTCTTTTGCCCACAAACCCTGCCCTTGTCTGCAAGGTTTCTAAAGACGCTCCCTGCTCCGGCTCGCTGTAACACACCTTGACCAGGCGGACCGGGCTCCCCTCTCCAGGGACAACGGGATCCCAGCAACCATAGTGAGCGGCATCTGAGAGTCTGCCTGCACCCGACTTCATTTAATAAAATAGGACGGTTTCCCTCCTAAGAAAAGGCAGGTCAGTGTGGCCAGTGTCACCTCCAGAAATAAAGCCTCTGGCCCCCGACGTCCCCATCCCCTGTGCCCGTGGTCTCCGGGGAAGTCACCAGCTGTGCATGAACAGGCTCTTCTTGGCATCTGTAACATTTCATGACCTGCCATCGGACCTTCCGTGAATCCAGATCCCGGTAATAAGGAAGCTGTGTTAACCCCTTTCCCTGTCTGATGAAAACACTGTAAAAAGCTGTATAAAGCTTTAAAATGATTCAAATGTAAATGGTTCCTTTTTATGGAAGGGATTCAAACTGCTTCTAGGTATAGAGTACACCTGTAAAAGCTAAATGAGCTAGAATAACAGAAATTTCCTACTTTACTTTCAAACACCAACATCTTATTAAGCAACAGCGAGAAAGCAGTGTGAGGACATGAGGCTTCCCACTTGGCTAATTCTCCTCTTCTGAGGAGGGAGAAAAGAAGGATACCACAAGGTTTGACCAAGACACTGCAGATCTTTCTGCTCCCTACAGGCCAAGCCAACCGCCGGAGAGACCGGGAAACTGGATATGGAGGGAGCCACAACGCTGGCCCGGCCGGAAGGCCCAGGCGACCGGAGGGGGAGCGCCCGGCACACGGCGGTGCGAGGGGGCCGGCTCCCCAACCCAGCCCAGGGGAGGTCTGGGCCCGAGCCAGACAGAAGCAGAGTAGACTGGAGGAGGTGAGATGCGATCGCAGCTATCAGAAAAGTACCAGATTCACCCAGGAAGTGCATCTCTGAAGAGTGACCCAGTCAATGACGACAATGAAACACACCGGCCAGGCGCCTCCTGCCGTGACACACTGAGACGGACACAGCTCACTCCCACGGGATGCCTGCCCCAAAGGCGCGATCTGTACCCAATCCTGAGGAAACACCAGACAAACCCAAAGAGAGCCGCTGTGCAAGACAAGGAGCCCGGACTCCTCAAAATGTCAATGTCACGGAAGACAAAGGGAGGATGAGGAGCAGCCCCGGCCAAGGACGCGGGGGGTGACAGCCGAGCGCCGCGCGGCCAACACCGCTGCAGGACGGCGCACGGGCTGATGTTAGCTGACGGTGTCGCACCAACGTGACTTTCCTGGCAGTGACGACCGCACGACGGTTCTGCACGAGAATGTTCCTATTCTCGGCAGACACACGATGAAGTATTCAGGGTGCAGGGCCAGGACGTCTCAGCTTACTCGCAAAGGGCCAGCAAAACGCAAAATGACAGTGATGATATGCGCACGTACGGAGAGAGAGATGAAGCAGAAGAGGTTTTAAGAAAACGTGAAAACGAGCACATGAACAACGGAGGCGTCTGGCTGAAGTGCCCCATGGAGCTCATCGTGCTGTGCTCGGAGCTCTTCCAGAGGCTTGAAGGCTTTCCAAAAATAAAAGGCTGCAGTCACCAATCTATATGCATAAAATCTAACACTTAGTAGATATGTACTATTTCAGGTGCTTTAATAAAGATGGGCTTTTCATTAAATAAATAGAAAAATGGAAAGTATGTGTTGTGGGCAAATCACGTTCCCCCACAGTTCACGTTGAAGCCGTAATGCCTAGCACCTCATAATGTGACTGTACATGGAGATGGGGCCTTTCAAGAGGTAAGTTAAAATGAGACCATCAGGGTGGATCAGCATTAGTTAAAATGCTAATCCAATCTGCCCGATGTCCTTATAAAAAGAGGAAATGTAGACACCAAAGAGACACCACGGATGTGTGCACAGAGTAAAGACCACGTGAAGACACAGCAAGAAGGCGGCCGTCTGCAAGCCAAGGAGAGAGGCTCAGGAGAAACCAACCCTGCCCATACCCTTGTCTCTGACTTCCAGCCTCCAGAACTGTGAGGAAATTTATTCCTGTTGTTTAAGCCGCCCAGCTGTGGTATTTTGTTACGGCAGCCAGAGCAGACTAACACAGCATGGTAAGCTCTTCCTCAGTTAGCTTCACTTTATAACATAACCTAGTGGCTTTCAAACTTTTTTGACCAGAACCCACAGTCAGATATAAGTTTTACGATGCCACCCAGCACACACACATATCCATATACGCACTTGTATATTGACACTTTCACAGAACACCACCACCACCTCGTATAACTGGTGATGCGCTGTATTTTCTCTTCTCATCTATTCTATGTCATTCTTTTTAAAATGCGGGCAGGGCCTGTCCACTGAGTTCACAATCCCCTAAGGGGTGATGACCCTGCAATGTGAAAGACACTGGCTGACCCACCGCACAGCTTGCCGCGGTGGCACCATGGAGCCTCCCACCCATCACAGCGGTGACAGGCACACAGCAGCGCCCCACCGCCCAGGCTCCAGTCCAGATCTCCACGAAGCTCCCCACTCTGGACGAGAGTGGTTCCGCACGCTGGAACCTCGGGGAGGGGCACAGCCTGACGACTCGGACACCTGCCTGCGGCAGCAGGGCACCCCCGAGAGAGCAGACAAATGGACGCGGAGACCTACCCCAGCGGAATGCACCATGCACTTGGGCGCTCCAGTCGTGCCCGAGGAAAACATGATGAAGAGCGGGTGGCTGAAGGGCAGCTGCTCGAACTCCAGCTGTGGGGCCTGCTCACCCATTCCGGTTGCAAGAAAATCATCCAGAAACACACTGTGGGCAAAACGCATGGGAAACAAACAATGAATATTCAGAACACCGGAGGGCTCTGCTGAGTCCTCCTGGCCAGACTAGCCACTCACGCCCTCCACTGCAACCTCCTGAGAGCCTGGATTTCCAGGAAACTAACCCTGCTTGGAAGCTTTACGTGAGGGAGGGGAAGTCGAATCTCACAAATTCACACCAATTGAAGGAGAGAAAACTTCAAGTTGCTTTAAGAGCTGCTGACAGGGCCAAGGGCTGTCTCTTCAGAGACTCTTTGAGGAGCTTTAATAAACTGTGGAGAAGGATCACTTACAATTAACACGTCTGCTGTTTGTGTGCAAACTCTGCTTGTTTCCGACAATCGCCCTAAGGGAAGGCCAGCGAGCGGGCCTGAATTACTGCCTTCCCCACACTGCCTTCCCCACGAGAAGGGAGGGAAGCAGGTGCTGCAGTCCCGACCTTTTCCAACACGTGAATGTCACAGCAAGCAGGTGGGGCCAAGACCCGAAACCCGCAGTTCCTATGACGGAATAGCTGCGAGGCAACCATCCTGTGTCACCACTGACTCACTACATCGGGAGGTGTCCAACAGCTAGACACAAGTATCGTCCAGGAACAAGTACAACGAAGCCCAGCTACTGACCACCACCTAAGGAATCTGCCCGGCCGCGCCCCCACAGCTGACGGGCAGGTCAGTGCCTGTGGCCCAGAACCACCAAAGGGGCTACACGAACAGATCTGTTCTCTGAGCAGAAACAGGTCCGTGGAAGCCGCAAGGCCATCTTGCGAGAGGTGGTTTCTCTATTTTGAGATCAGCAGACCATCGATCCCAAAACACCAGCCCCATCCCTCCACTGGTTTAAAGGGAAAAGAAAGAAAGAAAAAAACATACTGTTTCGACAAATGGGTCTTTCTCTCTTTGAAGGAAGGGGGAGAAATCAGTTACCCTCAGCCTGCGGGAATTTGCTCAGGGTACTTACCCCGAAATACACACGCATGGGTACTGAAATGAAGAACTGCACCACCTCCCATGGGAGGGCGTCTTTAAAGACGAGGATATCTCCTGGGGGAGTTGCAGTGGTTTAAAAAGGGCATCCAGAATAATTCGACTCTGAGCGGTAAACAAACAGCCTTCTGCTCCCGAGCATCAGGAAAATTATTCACTGTGGAACTTTCCAGCCAATGAAAGCCCCATTCCACCTCCACCTCCCATATGAATCCCATTTATACCAAGTGCCCAATCTAATCAGATACTTCACACAGAGAAAAACTTTTTCTTTCCAACAGTCTATAAATCATGGTTAACAGCGATCACTTCTGCTGCTCTTCTAAAAATGAAAAGCCCGAGGGGTGGTCCCCCTCCAGGTCTCCGCCCATGGGCACCAACGTGTCTTTAGTTTATCTCTGGCATCTAGCAATCAAAAGATGAACAGCAATGGGGGTCTAGTGCCCAGGGTTTAATGAGGGAGCTTTGCATTGTATAAAGCTAAATGAAGTGGCTAACGCAATGCTACTGGATGCTCTCATTTTATATCAATTACTGATAAAGACACTCAGAAAAATACAAGGCGCCCACTGTGAGGCCAGCAAACAGTCTGGTTTTCCTCCTGGCCTCTCTGTGTTGTGGCCCCACCAATAAAGCCCGGGGAGCTGTATTTGCTGCATGAACTAAGACCACGGCTCCATCATCTGGGTGTAATTTATCAGAGTTCCCGCAGTCTAGGGGACCAGTCCCAGCCTCTGGGCCTGCCTGTAAGGACCCGCACATTCTGACCCGGGCGCTCCAGGGGACAGAGCCCACTCCAGCCTGCGGCTGTCACCTACTCATAGGACAGACAATATTACTGAGAGCTACTATGTGCACTTTGCTCAACATTCATTTCCTTAATCCTCACAGCCAGCCGGTGAGGAAGGTACTGTTATTGTCCCCATTTTACAGATGGGGAAACCAAGGCCCAGAGAGGTTAACCACTTGCACAGGGTCACACAGCTGAGAACCGAACCTGAGCAGTCTGGCCTGAAACCACAGCCCTCAGGAACAGTCTCTTGGCTTGCAGCACCCTGCAGCCTCTGTCCCCACACCCTGCTCATCTCTCAAGGTCACCTCAGGTGCCACCTCCCCAGACCCCACAGATCAACAACCAGGCCCTTCTCTCAACTCCTGGGCACTTCCTGCCCCCCCCCAGCAAGCATGCTCTGTCTACTGCCTGCAGGTATCTCGTACCGCCCACCTGTGCAGCCCCCGGAGGACAGCCCTCAGGCTTTCCCCCTCTCAGCCCCCAGAGAGCGCCCGCAGGAGACGACTAAGCCAGGCGTCAGCTGACGCCTGACTAAAAAGGCCTCTGCGATCGCTCCCCTCTCCTCCCGCAGCAGACACAGGACCCCTGCTGCATCTGTGCAACCGCTTCCCCCAGGACCTGGAGGGGCCGCCCGCTCACGAGGCTCCTGCCCACCACCCAGACACAGGCGAAAGAGAAAGGTTCACCTGCGAAGGTAAACACACCTGATCTCGTGACTCTCCCCCACGACTGATTCGAGAAAGAAGGAAGGGGTGTAACTCCAAGATCTTTGGGAAGAATTCAACTTTGACCAAACAGTAATCCATTTCCTTAATTTCTATTCAAAATTAAGATGCTCACTATTCTATCTGGTACTCAAAGCATGTGGTGTATGAGCTTACAAACGTCAGAAAAGCAAAGGAAGATACCGTTAGCAATGGGGACAAAAATGAGGTTCTAAAAGGGAAATACACACACACTTACACACATACATACATATACACACATATACAGACACGTGTACATGTGTGTATGCCACGCACGTGTATACACTGTGTGCGTGCGCGCATATGTACACACGTGTGTGCACATACAAATGTGTACATGCATACACGCATTAATTACCACTCAGAACTGCTGTGGCCAATCCAAGGAGCCAGGCCCCACCACTTCAAAGGGACACCAGACAGGAAGCATGAGGATTCCTGGGACCTTCTCTCTTCTGCACTAATTCGCTAGGTGGCCTCAGGGGATTCACTCTGGGGCCCTCAGGTGCCCATCTACCAAACAACGGCTTGAGCTCAAACCTCCTGTACCTCTACAAGGCTACGACTCCAAGTGGCAGGGTTCACAGAACCGACCGCCCAGCAGGACCTCGAGTGGGCTCCGCACGGAGCCAGTGACCAGCATGTGGCCGGCTTACCTATTTGGAATCTTCGAAATGTCTATCCTCTCTCTGGAGGTGACGTAGGGAATCACCACCACTTTTTTCAAGTCCGGTAGTCCTGAAGGAGGGGGAGGAGAAAGCATAGTAAGCTTACAGGACACGGGCACATAGGTGCTGATTTTTTTTTTTTCCAAAATGTAACACCATCTAGGGAAGGGACTAGCTGGTCTTTGCAGCTTATAGCCTCCAGGGGTCTTTGTGACTCCTGGGGGGGGCTCCTATCTCTGCACTCCGCCCCCTGCCCTGCCAGCCCAGACCCGGAAGAGCCACACACCTTTAACGACCTGCTGCAGCTTGTCCATGTGGCCGTGCTCTTTGCCATTGTACACGACGGCCTCCACAGAGAAGATGAGCTTCGGCTGAATTTGAGAAAAGCGGTCCAACACGCCCTGGAAGTGGGAGGGAGGGGTCGTCATTGGTCATGCAGAAAGCAAAAACTCTCAGCAGCCAAGGGGACCATTGCGTTTCAAGGGAAAGAACAAGCAGCACTCTCAGTGCATTCGCCACGTTCCTGCGTCCCCGTCCCCAGCCACCAATACAGAAAACCAAGCAAAACACCACGCGCACCTGAGAAACGAGCGTCACTTCAAGGAAAGCATCGATACGAAGAAATTCCAAAAGGACTTAGAGACATACAGTGAAATAGCGAAATCCAATCTGTAAGATGGGAAAATTACAGAGTGCGTATTTGCACCAAAAAAACTCCCCACTTTGCAGAAAGGCCCCTCCTGCACGTATAACAGAAGGGTCACCTGCGAAGAGGCAACTACAGCACGCGGAGTGGTCCCGCACTGCAGTTCTCTTTAACCTTCAATTAAAGGTACCTGGATCCCCCGAGGGGTACTTTTTGCCAACCTAATGCATGAACCTATAGATGTGTTTACCAGTAAACGAGCCCCACTTTACAAGCAGGCTCACCACACCCAGGAGCCCGTCTACACCACACACGGAACCCGCTGTCCGCCAAGCACACCTCTGTCTCTCAGGAAGGCAGGCCTCCCACGCAGGCTGTGGAACTTGCTCCTGGAACTGACGTGAACTGACAGCTGCAGCTCACGACACACTTGATACGACCTGAGTGTGATCCTGAGGGGACAGGTTAAAGCTCTCTCAGACAGGTCTTCTCAGCTCCCCTCCCAGCCTTCAAGTTCAGACCATGCTGGGGCCTTTTCAGCACAAAAACGGCAGCTGGGAAGGCAGCGCCCAGAACAGCTATTCCGCCCCCTCGCCCGTCAGCCCAGTGCAGCGGTCCAAGTCCAGCGCCCGGGGGACTCCAAGGGCACAGCAGTGAAGCCAGAACCTCTGTGGAAGGTCTCAGCGGGCAGAGGCCTCCGCCCTGCTGTGTGTTAGAGCCACATGCGGCGGGACCATTAACTAAGCTCACTGGGATAACTAATTAACTGGTCTGGCGGGGGCCAGGCACTGGTTCTCAGAGCTCCCCAGGGAGGAGCCAGCAGAGCACACATCTAAGACAGTAAGTAGGGAGCCCCTCAGAGGGGCCCCAGCAGTGACGGCATCCATCTGGGGCCCCAGACCTGCTGAATCAGAAACTCTGGGGGCGCCCAGCAACCTGTGTTTTCACAAACCCTCCGAGTGATTCTGATGCACAATAAAATTTGAGACTCTTGGCCGGCCCCGTGGCTTAGAGGTTAAGTGCACGCGTTCCGATGCTGGCGGCCCAGGTTCGATCCCAGTCACGCACCGACGCACCGCTTCTCTGGCCATGCTGAGGCCGCGTCCCACATACAGCAACTAGAAAGATGTGCAGCTATGACATACAACTATCTACCGGGGCTTTGGGGCAAAAATAAATTTAAAAAAATTATAAAAAAAAAAAAATTGAGACTCTCTGGGCTAAAGGTTCAAGGACTGAGATTCTACTTTCAATGCCGCCCAATTTGCACGACCAGAGGCTGAATTAACAGAGAAGAGTTGGGGGGAGAAAGCATTTGCTTATTCCATCTATGATGTGCCAGGCACCATGCCAGAGAACCAGACAGACACTATCAGGAAAAAAACAGGGAAACAATTATAAATGTTATTGTTTTCAATTTCCAACTGTTTTCAGAGAACTACACTCAAGATTTAAGTAGCCAAGGAAAAGAAAAGAAGGAAGGAGGGAAGGAACCAATGCCACCAGGACAAATTAATGGCGGACTCGATCAATAAAACCAAAATCTTTTTTTCCAAAACATAAATGAAATAAACCTCTTGACAAATACGATCAAGAAAAAAGATATTTCCAGCTAGCACTTACGTACTCCTTATTCTGTCTCAGGCACTGTCCTAAGCACATGGCAATATACACTCGTGTAATGCTCAGAGCAACCTCTGACACAGGTAGAATTACTGTCCCCATACTACAGATGAATAAACTGAGGCACAGAGTCACACAAAATTAGAAATCACACTTTACTACAGAAATAAAGATTAAGAAATGAGAAAACACGATGCTTAATTTTGTTAATAAATTTTAAAATCCAGATGGAATGGATGATTTCCCAAGAAAATATCAACTATCAAAATTGATTCAAGAAGTGGCAGAACAGCTGAAGAGACAATAACCAGGGGAGGAGAAGCAGTCGAAGGCCCACCTCTCAGCACAGACACCAGGGTGGGCAGAACGGCAGGCAAGCGCCAGCACACCTTCACGGACTAGAATACTCCTCTTACACAAACCATCACAGAAGACAGGAAGAGACGGAGAACACACAAACAGAAAAGCAGATCACAGACCAACGTGATCTCCCACACTAACAGACTAGAGGGGAAAAGTCCCAGGACTATCTTGAGAGCTTTCGATAAAATGCAACATGCTGTTCTCACAAAAAGCTTTAATAAGCTGGACGCTGAGGGAAACTTCCTCACTGACAAAAGGAATGTAGCAGAAATGACAGTAAAAGACAACAATGTCCCAGAAAGACAAGACACCAGCTCCTGGGACCAGCTGTCGACACTGCAGGGAAATGAGACGTGTCAAGACCGGGTTGGAAGGAAGCCACCAGCCTACCCACGCAGACGATGGGAATGGCTACATAGAAAATCCACGAGAATCGCCAGGAAAACCGTTAGACTAATCACGGTTAGGCAAGGTGGCCACAGACAAGGGCAGTGCAGCAAAATAGACGGTGTTCTTCAACCCCAGGACTCCAAGACGGGCTGAGAGTCCTGGGTTTAGCTGGAAGAAAATTTCTGCCAATAAAAATCCCTAGTAATTGTGAGTGTTGACCACGTGCCAGACACCCCTCTACTGCAACAACTGGCACTCACACCTTCGACCTGCACCCCCAGGAAAGGGCAACATTATTAGCTCCACATCCTTGATGAGGCACAGCCGGGCTCAGTAATTTGCCCAAAGCTTCACAACTAGCCAGTGGCAGAGCGGGGGTTGCAGGCTGGTGCACTTAACCACGGTGCTGTCCCCTCTAAGACAAGACTGACCCATGGCAGAGGAAACCCAAGGGCAGCAGAAGAGGAGCGGGGGCTGAGTGACTCGGCAGAGACGAAATCAGGAAGAGGAGAGAACCAGCAAGCTCCAGGCAGCGCCTCTCCCCAGGGCGTCAGGCTGGGTGGGAGGGGAGAAGCCTGCAGCAGAAGGCACCCGAGCAAAGCCAGCAGGTGGAGCTGGGCCGCGGAGAGCAAAAGCCTGCCTGAGAGCCTGAGGTCAGGACGGGGCTGCACGGAGCCAGACTGGGGGAGCCCTGGGAGGTGGCGGCGATGTCCACATGAAATCCAGAATCTCTCCTGCAGAGTATCCCACACGCAAGGTGGCAACAAATTCAAGGTGAAAGGACCCAGCCTACCAGTGACCCAGGGCTCAGAGGTCACAGAGGTGACCCTCAGGGACGGTGAGAGCGAACAGACAGCAAAGACAAGTGTTCAGAATCAGAGGTCTGGGCCCTGGCACCATGGGAAGACTCAGAGGTCCCATGCATCGTGTAAGTTTCCAGGCTGGTCAAGATCTCTGAGCATCTGGGCCTGTTCTGGTCCAGGAGAAAGCTGCTGTCGAGAATTGCTTTCATGTTGCAACAAAACAAACACACCTGTGATCATGCGCTGACCTGGATACGGTGCTTAGCAACCGATTGAGCGCTGAAGCCACCAGCCAGTGTTGAATCACGTGCACAGCCACCCAGAGCGAGGAGAACGGCTGTCCTAGTTACACACGCACACCCACCCACAGCGACCTGAAAATGCTTTGTGAGCTCCCAGATGTGTGGATACCAGCGGTCGGACCCCCCAACATCTTTGAAAAAGCCACCCACTCAAAGGTACACAGTGAAACAAACACAAAACCAAAATGGCGAACAATGCAGGACTGAGGTCTCGGTTAGGCTGGCAAAGGGGGCACCCGAAGAACCACACACCCCTCCCACCCAGCGATGCCCCCTCCCAAGCCCAACAGCGTCAGGTACCCAAGCTGAGAGGGCGGGAGAAGTGCAGAAGGTGGAGGGAGGGGCACAAAGTGAGAAGAGAGGCCGGGGCAGGGAGCACGCAGGGCAAAGGGGCAGTGCGGAGGCGAGAAACACGTCCCCCAGCATCCTCGGGGACAGAGGGTGTCCCCACACCTGCCTGAACAGCCCGCCGCGGACCAGTACCCAGCACGGCAACAGAGACGGGTCCTGCGTTTCCAGCCCAGCCTGGCGAGGAAAGGTCACTACGACATTTATGGGCAGGTGAATCCAAATGGATGGAGACCCCCTACACTTGTAAACTGCCTGAGAGTAATCTCACATGCATATGCCACAGTAATAATCACACGTGTGCGCCACGGTAATAATCCACACGCGTGTATCACGGTAATAATCCCACACACACATGCCATGGTAATAATGCCACACATGTGTCACAGTAATAATCCCACACGCATGTGCCATGGTAATAATCCCACATGTGTGTGCCACGGTAATAATCCACACACGTGTCACAGTAATAATCCCACAAGTCTGCTGCGGCAATAAGCCCCCACGTGTGCCGCGGCAATAATACCACACACGTGTGCCATGGCACTAGAACTTCAGAGTCCATAACAACCTGGCCCTGTTTTAACAAAACCACATAATTAAAAGCAGGATTTACAGAAGGGCAATTTCCCCTTTATAATAGGGATTTTCAGTGATTTGTGAGAGGAAACGTGATGCAAAGTAGGAAAGACACTCTGCGTCACTGCAGATTTCAGACAAGTCCCCTTTACTGAAGTTTAAAATGGTGATGTCAGAAAACAGAACAGGAGACTGTTAAGCAGAGACGTGCATCCACTGACAAGAACCGTCCAGAGCCTGCAGTCCCCACTCTGACCAGTCCCAGGCCCCACCATGTCATCAACTCCAGGAACACTTCCTGCCCGAAACCCAAGGGGCGAGAAGAATCCAACAGCCAACAATTGAGGCTCCAGTGCCACGGCTTCGGCCCAGGGCCTCACTCAAGCACACAGGTCCTGGTGCCCAGGTGAGCAAGCATGGTGTCTCGGTACCTCGGCCAGGGCTTCGGGCCAGAAGGCTCACCCTGGGAGCCGACGGCAGTGTGAGCAGCTGGGGGCGGAGGCACCATGAGGACCCAGGTGCTGACACTACCTGCCCGCCGCTCGGCAAAGAAGAGTAACACCCACCCGTCTCCAGCAGGGCGGAGAGGGCTCTGCACCAGGACACCAGCACAGCGAGCACCGATGCCCAGAACTCGGCAGGGAGGCACCTGGCCCCGGCCCTTTCTGACTGAACCGGGGTTCTCAGGCCACGGAGCCTGCACAGCATCTCTTCCCAGAACCCAGCATGCTGAAGACTGCACCGTGGGGAGCGCAAGGCCGTGCTGCCACCTAGTGCGCACACCGGTGAGGCAAGCAAGGCCTGCACCAGAGCAGCTCCAACAACAGCCAGATTCCAGAAAACCCTGGAGCCAGGACACGAATGTCCCCCGAGGCCTCTGCTACAGAGCCATCCCCTGGCTGTGTCCTCTCCATGAGCAGAACCTGGGGACCAGAGTCGGCTGGCCAGCCCCTGTTGGTCACATTTTGCACAGGACCCGTGAGAACAGGCGAAGGCTGCTGATGCTACAGCCGAGCAGGAAGCGGCGGGACACTGGCCTTCCCCTAATCTCCCAACGCCGCACCCAGCGGCTCAGACACGCCACCCAACTCCAACCTGGGAGCTCGGCCCTCTGCTGAGTTGTCAGGCGAGGGCTGCGTTCCAGCCCCGGGAGCCCACGACCACTCCCCACGCCGCACACAGCTCTCCCAACACCCTCACGACCGGCTTACAAAAAGCTACAAGTTCCAATTTAACTCAAAAAGCACCCACCTCCCAACTCATTATAACAGCTAAAACATGACTGACCTCTGACCTCCATGGGCGGGTGGCTGGGTGGGTGGGTCAGCGCTGTCCCCAACCCTGCACAAGTATTAACCCCGTGGTCCCCACAAGCTCCCTCCACTGGGCACCGAGGACACGGAGCCAGGAAGTGGCAGAGTCGGATTCGAGCCCGGCAGGAGACGCCTGCCTCGTAACCACCACACCACGCTGCCTTCCAGAACTGCAAGGCCCCTTCTCCACTTCCATGCAACACAGCTCAAGACCTGCTGAGGGATCCAAGAGCAACGGTCCGACCTTCCGGGACCCGCCCACGAGGACACGGCTAGCCGCCTGCAGCCCACAGAGCCACACAGAGAGCCCCGGGGACTGGAGAGGCCCCACATGGAGCTCGAGTTTCAGGCCAGTCTGCTGACCAGGGCGGTCCCAGGGGGAAGCCACCTGGGAGAGCCACTGGAAAGCCCCAAGAGGCACAGCCACGGCCGTCTGGCCACCAACGGCAAGCTCTGGGGCGGCCACCCCCTCCCTGAACTCAGCAGGGTTGGTCCTCACCCCGGCTGGGCCACAGACTGGCCTCGGGCAATCGCCTCACTCCTCCAGGCCTCGTGGGAGAAGCATGACGTTCCTCCTTCGGATGGTGTGGGCGGGAATGAGATACACCTTAGGAACCTTTCCCAGAACAGCACGCCTCAAGGCAGACGGGAGTTTCAAGCTCAAACCCAAAAAGCTGAGCCTTGGGACAACAACGCATACCAACCACAGAAGCTGGGCTGGAACAGCGCCTGGAACAGCATCAGCAGCCATCGTGCGCCCATCCTCCTACGTGCCCATCATCGGCCCAAGCGCTCTACGTGCCTTCGTGAACCTCTCTTCCCGCTGCCCTCTCCTGCACATGAGGATAAATAACTCCTCCAGCGGCTCACGGCCAGCAAAGCCAGGCCACCTCTAGCCACCAGGCTGCACTGACGGTGCCCAGAGCAGGGGCCGTGCTGAGAGCAGAAGCGGCCTGGCGCCAGCAAGAGCAGTCAGGGACGAAGACACTCGCCGTGTCCTCTAACAGGGGTCTGTCCTCGTGGCTCCTGAGGGACCCTCACCCCCAAGGTTCTGCGACCAGGAAGGCCCCTGGTGGGGAGTGGGGGCCCCGGCACGCCCTGCTGTGCCCCTTTACTCTCCACGGTGGGTTCGGCAAGCACGTCTTGCCCCTGCCTGGTCCGCTCTGCGCAGCTGGGTGCACCCTGCGCCCTCGGCCCCCTCGGTCCACAGGGATGAAGAGGCCCGCCCCACCTCCTGCCTTGCGGGCAAAGCACAGACTCCAAGTGCGGGACCAGAAACGGCAGTACTGGGCGCAAGGCCTTGGGGAACGTCTCTGAGCAAATCAGGAGAACTGTCTGCAGGGGAAGAACATCGAGAAAACCTCCTGTGGTCACAAAGTCACGGCAGAGGCGACCAGGCATCTCCAGCTGGGTCCACGACACTGCCTGTCACGTATGACACGCTAATGTGGCAATGCACACGGACAGGACAGTAGGAAGACCAGAAAGGAGGGAAGAATCGTTTGCTTTTAGATTTAAAAACAAGGTTCAGCTCCTTCTTCCCCGTTATTCTCGTGTCATCGGCTGGGGAGACCGGGCGGCGGGGTGGGGGGGCTCATCATGACATCACTTCCTTCCAGCCTTGCTGGCCCTGGAGCACAGCTCCCCTGGGAATTTCACCCCGCAAGCCGCCTCCCCAAGACGTCAGCTGGGCAGAGCCCTTCCCTGCGGAAGTCACACGTGAATGTTTCCCCCGCAGCGGCCACACCTCCATGGCACTCTTGGGGCGCAGAGGCGCCCCCTCCAGCGGGGACCCTGACTTACGTTCACACCGAAGTCCGGGGACGTGGAGCTCCAGATGGCGCCGATGCTCGCCGCAGCCAGCATGGCCTCCACGGCATGCGCACTGTTGGGCAGGTAACCTGTAAGAGGGGCACGGGGGAAAGCCTTGGGTTCAGGGCCCACAGGATGCAGTGGACTTCCAAAAGCAACCACCGAGAGCCCGGGCAGGAGTGGCGGGAGAGAGCTGGCTTTGAGGTGCCCAAGAAGCCCGGCAACCCCACCCCTTCCCTCCCCACCACACCCCAGCTGCCTCGACATCTCTCTTGGGACAGCCCATCGCCTACTGCCAGCCCGTCTACTTCCCATGGTCAACTGCTCCAACCCAATCTCCACGCTCTAATCAGTGACCCCGCAGCCCAGCATGATCCCGCCCCGACCCCTTCTCCCTCTGCTCTGCCTCCCTCTGGGCTCTGCCACAGCAGTTTTCTTTCAGTTCTTCAGTTGTTCTAATCTACTCCTGCCCCAGGGCCTTTGCACAAGCTGTCTGCTCTGCCTGAACACTTTTCCACACATCAGTCTTCTCTATTCAGTGCAGACTCACCCTTCAGCTCTTAACACAAGTGCAACTTTCTTAGAGAAGACTTCTCCAAGGCCACCCGATGAACCCAGGTCCCCAGCCAGTCCCCCACAAAGCACCAAACTTTCTCCTTCACCAAACTTGCCATAGCTGCGAGTGAATCATCACCTGTGTAACTGGCTATTTAATATCTGGTGCTCATGTGAGGGCAGGGACTCTGCCTGTCTTGTTCCTGATTTACCAAATGCCTTTCACATGCCCTGCATATCACTGCCCTCAGATACAGGCCTGCTGGCTGGCAAGATGGATGGATGGACAGACAGATGGATGGACCGAAGGAGGGAGGGAGGGAGAGGCAGGAGGGGGAATGAAGACAATGAGCAGGGGGGTCAAGAGACATACAAGCCTGCAAGGGAGCGGGGAGGGGCTCAGGCCCTGCATCTAGTCGGAGGCTGGCCTTTTATGACAATAGTGGCAGAGAATCTTTATGGCCAGAGAGACTATGATCAACTAAACAGATGGTCCTAAAGGTTCCAGAGCAAAGCACTTGTGCACAAGGCAGCAGGGCGCAGAAGCGGAGGGCCAAATGCATCCCCTGAGCACGGCTCCCCAGGTGGCCACAAAAGCCCTCCAGGCCCCCGCACCCAGGGCGCCCTGACAGCTCTCTCCGTCCCCCTCCCACAGCTCTGCACTGCCAACCTGACCACAGCAGTTGGTACTTCCATTTCTTTGGGTTCACTGTGTCTCTCCTGCTGGGCCACAAGCGTCGCGAGAGGCAGGGGTCTGCATGGCTCACTCAGCCCCCAGGGCTCCACCCAGCACCTGGCAGGCGGCAGGCCCATCTGCAGATAAGACTGTGAAGTGTCTCAGCAGCTCCACTGCCCCGGGGCAGGGCGGGAGTGATGAGCAGCCAGGAGATGCTGGCCTCGGGGCCACTTCACAGACAGAGACACCCGAGCTGTGAACAGCTCACTTTAAGCATCCCCCCAGGACCCTCCTCTGGAGTCACCCCCGAGCGCTCCCGCTGGGAAACACACAGGCCCAGTGACTACAGTCAAACTGAGACACTCGAGAGGGCAGGTCACCAAGCACCAGGCTGATGGTGAAGAGCCAAGGGCACCGAGGCTGGGTGTCCCCGAAAAAGCACAGCCGAGAGGGTCCCGACCATCAGCCCCGACACCCCGTCCTCCATTTCCCCTCCTCTCAGACACGTGTGCTTCCAAAGGAGATTCTAAAAAACTGAGGGAAGAAGAAAATTGGAGGGTAGAAGAATCTTTTGAATTCCTTTTCTAGGCCTCAAAAGGTTACAGATTAAATTGGACCAAGTAGAATCCAAGAAAAGTGAGGTTTCAACTACAAAAAGGCCTGCTCTGATCACCGGCCCGGCACTCTCCTCCACTCATCCCATACACATTCCCGACACACCTACGAGCCAGGCGCCCCACAGACTGAGATGTGCGGTGAGCAGAGACCGATGCCCTGTCCTCTAGTACTAGCGGACAGACAGACAGACGTGCACAGTCACACACACAAATAATCCTGTGACTTCAGGAGGGAGATAAGGATGACAATGGAAAATAAAGCAGGGGGCAGGGAGAGAGAGGTGATGGGTTTTTCCACAGGACGGGCAGGGATGGCCTCTGAGCAGAGCCCTTGATGACCCAGGTGAACCTGGGGAGACGCAGGAGAACCTTCCATCGAGCACTGAGACGGGAGGCAACTTGGTGCACGGCCCTTCCTACCGGCTTCCTTTCTGGTCAGCTAACACACGGCGAGCGGCAACTCTGCGCCCAGCTCCCTCATCTGCCAAGGAGTCACGGGGGCCCGGTTACCTGGTCTATAGACGGTAAGGCCGCCAGCTCCCCGGCCCTGTGCGCAAACATGCTGAGCACTCGCTCGCCCCTCCCGGGGGGAGGCGCGCCCACGCCCAACACCGAGGTCCCAAGGCCTGTGCTGGGGCCCCACTCCCATTACCACAGGGGCAGGGAGGCCACTCCAGCACCCTGACCACCAGGCCTGCACAGAAGACACGCCATCTTATCTCCCCCTGCTCACGCCTGCGTATACATCCACCCACATCCACATTAACTACAGTTCCTTCGGGCAGAGAGCAGGTCCATATACAGGTCTTTAGCCCTTTAACCCTTCCCAGAGTGAAGGAAAAAACAAATCATCAAAAAAACACCTGAGTTGCTCTTGGTAGGAAATCATGACTCGCTACCTGACACCCCAAAGGAAGGGCCGGGGTCAGGGAAGGGGAGGAGCTGGGCCTCGCATTCACCTCGTTCAGCGTCAGAAGGCTCTGACAAACACTGGCTCCTTCTGTAACAACAGTGCCCGAACAGCCTCACCCTCTGCACTCCACACGCAGCCCCGGCCCCACGGGGCCCCATGGAGGTCCTCTCCCCCCTGCAGATGCCCTGCTCTCACTAGCCTCCGGGCCTTTGCACAGGCTGTTTCTGCTGCCTGAACTGCCCTTCCCTCTCCTGCTCTCACAGAGCTCACACTGTAGAGTCAGAGAAAGGCAAACAAAAGGATGTGGAGAAAAGGGAACTCGCATACACTGCTGCTGGGTATGTAAACTGGTGCAACCACTGTGGAAAACAGTATGAAGATTTCTCAAAAAATTAACAATAGAACTACCATATGATCCAGCTACTCCACTGCTGGGTGTTCATCAAACAAAGTGAAAATACAAATGCGTAAAGATATGTGCACCCCTGTGTTTACTGCAGCATTATTCACAATAGCCAAGACTTGGAAGCAACCTAAGTGCCCATCAAGGAACGAATGGATAGAGAAGGCGTGGTATATATACACAGTGGAATACTACTCAGCCATAAGAAACGATGAAATCCAGCCATTGCGACGACATGGATGGACATTGAGGGTATTATGCTGAGCGGAAATAAGTCAGACAGAGAAAGACAAACACCATATGATTTCACCCATATGTGGAAGATAAACAAACACACAGATAAGGAGAACAGACTGGTGGTTAGCAGAAGAGAAGGGGGTAGGGGAAGGACAGAAGGGTAAAGGGGAACATATGTATGGTGACAGATAAAAACTAGACTATTGGTGGTGAACGCCATGCAGTCTATACAGAAATTGATACATGATAATGTACACCTGAAATTTATGCAATGTTATAAACCAACGTGACTCAATAAAATAATTTTGAAAAAAAGAATGAGAAAATAAGACCAGGTCAGGTGATGAAACAGGTTACAAAGAAAACCCAGGGCCAGCCCGGTGGCGCAGCAGTTAAGTGCACGCACTCTCTCAGCCCGGGGTTCAAGGGTTTGGATCCTGGGTGCACACGGACACACCGCTTGCTAAGCCATGCTGTGGTGACGTCCCATATAAAGTAGAGGAAGATGAGCACGGATGTTAGCCCAGGGCCAGTCTTTCTCAAGAAAAAAGGGGAGGATTGGCATTGGATGTTAGCTCAGGGCTAGTCCTCTTCACAAAAAAAAAAGAAAGAAAACCCAGGGAGGAGGATGGGAGTGAGGGGCGGTCGGGCGGCGGGACCACGGGGAGGAGGGGACAGGCCCGCGAGGGGAGTGCACAGGCTCTGAGTGGGCTAAGGACAGGGTTCTTAGCAGGAGCCACATGGACCACTGGCTCCCAGCTGGGGACGGGGAAGAAGGGACACCAATTAGGAGACCAGTTTCCCAGCCCGAGCCTGGAAACCATCCGAGGATCTGGTGTCCCTCCTGTGGGCTAGAGTCCTGGGGTGGACCCCGCATCACAGGGGTGAAGACGGCTGCTCAGCTGACCGCCTCCCCACAGGACCACGTCCCTGAGGGCAGCCCTGGGACCCCCGTGGCCAGGGGGAACAAGGCCTCACAAACACGCCCCAACCACCACTTCCACCATGCCCGGACGAGCCCAAGAGGGCCTCCCATCTCCAGGCCCAGCCCTGATCTCTCAGCTGCCCCCAGGGCACTCACAGCAGCACAACTCAGCACGTCCACAGTCCACAACGCAGCTCAACCCAGTGCCCACCCACTGACAATGGACAAGCCAACGTGGTCTATCCACGCAATGGAGTGTCACTGGGCCATAAGAAGTGACGTACTGACACCTAACAACCGAACTTTAAAACATTAACAAAGAAGCCGACAGAAAAGGCCACACATTCATTGTATGATTCCATTTTTAGGAAACATCCAGAACAGACAAACCTACAGTGGGGCCAGGGGCTGGGGGAGACAAGAAGGGAGAGTGATGCCTAACACTAGTGTTCAGAAGATGGAGTGGCCAGCCCGTCCAGCTCTCAGCCACCCCTTTTAAATATGAAGAGACTCGAGGCCCAGGGAGGTGACGCTCCTTGTCTGAACGCACAGCCAGTCAGCGGCCCAGGCACTGAAATGACCTCTCACGACTCCAGGGAGCCTGGCGCCCTCAGACGCCAAGAAACAAACCCATGTCGGGAAGGACTGAGCGGGAGATACTGCTCGTGAGACGGTCCAGGTGGTGACCCCAAGAGGCAACGTGGCAGAGAAGCCACCAGCCACGCCAGGAAATCCGGGCCAGTGGCCAATGGCTTTCAAAATGCCATCAGCTATGTCCTGGCACTGAATAATTATAACCTATTTGTTTAACAAATTTGTGATGAAGTGTTCTGGTTATGAAATTGCATGCCTTGCTATGAAGTAACATTTTTTATTATTTTCAGAGGCTGAGTATTTCCATGTGTGAATTTTCAGTTAACAATTTTCATATTGAAATTGTCCATACTGTTTAACTCAAGACCCATTTTAATAATTTTATTTATTTATTTTTCCCCCAAAGCCCCAGTGGATAGTTGTATGTCATGGTTGCACAACCTTCTAGTTGCTGTATGTGGGACGCAGCCTCAGCATGGCTGGAGAAGCGGCGCGTCGGCGCGCGCCCAGGATCCGAACCCGGGCCGCCGGCAGCAGAGCACGCGCACCTAACCGCTAAGCCAGGGGGCCGGCCCTCAACACCCATTTTAAATGAAATCCTTTTCAAATGAAAAAAATTAACTGGTTAGTTTACTTCTCTCCTCTGGGCCTCAGTTTCCCATGTGGGAAATTCGGGGGAGGGGCTGGTGGCCTTGGATGCTCCTCACGGCTCTAACCCCGGGGTCTGCGCACAAGAGGACATCAGCCAGAGGAGTGTCTCCACTAACGACACTCCCGCTGCCGGGTTTTGGGGACTGGGAATCAGTCTACAACCACGTCAGCACAAATGGCGAAAATCCGAGGGTGAAATTACCCTTGGAAATTCCTCAGGAAAGTGTCATGCTGAAGGCAGACGGATCACCTCCCAGAAAACGCAGCAGCCAGTTTCTCCCTGGTCGGAAGGGACGGCTGTCTGTTGAATCAAGCACCTGATGAACTATCTGGCTTGCATTTAAGGATCATGTGTCATTAAAAAAACCACGTGTCCGTAAACACTGGGCTCCCACTAGGCAGGAGGAAGTGCTCGAAGGCCCCGGGGCCGGGGGACCGGGGACCAGGCCGCACTTGCAGTGACCCCCTCACTCGTCTCTTTCTCGGCCCGCACACACAGCTGAAGTCCCACGAGGCTCTGAGTAACACGACACAACTCCACTTACTCAAAGTCATCCCAGCCTTCCGAGTCTCCTCCCCAAACCACGACAAGCACCAAAAATACTCACCGACGACCCGGTCTCCTTTCTTCACACCCATTTTCCTCATCGCGGCTGCAAACAAAGCCACTTGTTGCCGCAACTCTTCGAAAGTCACCTTCGCGATTTCCTCTCTGCCTTCCCCTGGGAAGAGAGAAAGGACAGACCGTACGTGGTTTATCCTAAAACGAGAGGTTCTGAGTCACAGACACAGATGAAAGCTTGCACCTGTTGAAATGCAGGTTAGAAATACGTGACCGGGAGACGTGACACAGACACAGAGAGTGCAAACCAAGAAACACGTTGACTCAACTTTACGGAAAAGAAAGGCCGTGTGCAAGTGAGCCTCTGAAATGCACTCACAGAATTTGCCATTTAAAGATTTTTTTACTATTGGGAATGCTTTTAAGTAAAAAATTCTTTGATTGGGGTTGTGGTATTTTTTTAACTTCATTTTGAAATAATTATAGATTCCCAGGAAGTTGCAAAGATAGTCCCGCGTACCCTTCGCCCAGTTTCCCCCACTGGTTCCATCTTGCATAACTCCAGTACAAAGTCACAGCCAGGAGACTGCCACAGACACAATGTGTGTGCATGGTTCTCCGTCATGTCACAGCATTTCCCGTAACCACCACCACGGTCAGGCTCCAGGTATTTCCATCACCACCATCTCCCTCCTGCTACCTTCTATAGTCACTCCGCTGCCATCAACCCTACCCCCGGCACCACTAATCTGTTCTCCATCTCTGTAACCTCACTTCAAGAACGTTATATAAATGGAATTACATAGCAGGTAGCCCTTGAGATTGGCTTTTTCCACTCAATGCAACGCCCCTAAGAGTCATCCAAGTTGGTGCACACAACATCAGTAATTCACTCCTTTTTATTGCTGAGTAGTAGTCCACCTTTGGCTTGGTTTTATAATGCTATTTTTTCGCAGATTATAAAGGCAACACAAGCTCACTGTAGAAAACCTTGATATTGCAAAAAAACACATATGAGTAAGAAAATAAAATGATCAACCTCACCAACTACCAAAGAAATGTACGTTAAAACTGACTTCCACCTAAATAGATTGGTAAGAATGGAAAAGACGGTGTGGTTAGCCAGCCTCCATGATGCCCCCAATGACCCCTGCCCCTGGTATTCACGTTCTCATGTGGACCCTCCCACAACGAAGGGGCCTGACCTGGGAAACCAACAGGCTGCTGCAGAACTGACAGTGACCTCTGAGTCTCGGTCACAAAAGACACTGCAGCTTCCACCTGGCTCGCTCTGGGGGAACCAGGGCCATGTTTTGAGGACACTCAAGCACCCGTGGAGAGGCCTGTGCAGTGAGAAACTGAGGCCTCCTGCCAACAGCCGTGGGAGTGCGCCGTGTCAGATGTGGATCTGCCAGCCTCCGTCAAGCCTTCAGAGGATGCAGCCCCTGCCAACGTCCTCACTGCAGCTTCACGAGAGACCCCAAGCCAGATCCACCCAGCTAAGCTGCTTCTCAACGTGCCACCCACAGAAACCATAAGACTGTAAGCGTTTACTGCTTTAAGCCATGGTTCTGCAACCTGTTACGGCAATAGAAAACTAAGACTCCATGTTGCGAAGGTGTAGAAAAAGTGTTTGAATGTACTCCCTAGAGGAAAGATATTAATCCTCTGACCACTACCTTTGATACAAATATTTTATTCCTGATTGCTAATTGTTTTTCAACTCTACAATATGAAGTATCTGTTTTCCAAAGTGAATCAACACCCTGATTTCCCTTTGGTATAAATCTGACTTTTCCTACTTACTTAAAGGAATATGTGCCCACCCAGGGTTCTTTTCTCACCTCCCTGGGTGGGCAGCCTTTTCATTACCTCTCCCATATTCCCACCCAGATAACTTTCTATCCTATAAAAATACTCAGTAACCTGAAACTCACTGTTCAAAGACCAATGTGCTATACAGGTGGTTGTTCTAACAACTTAAACACTGATGACGCTAATGCCCAGTGTTTTTGCCTCACTCATTGGAGCATGAAGGCGACAAGCACATACTCTCTTTTTAGTGGACACCTTATGACCTAACCCGGAATTAAATGTAGGAAGGACGAGCTCGGCTGAGAAGGCCTGAGTGAGCGCAAAGCAGAGCCCCATGAGCACCTGTACACAGCTGGGGAGGAAAGAACAAACCAGAAAAGCACACAGAAAATGGAACACAATTATTTTAGAGTCCCCAAGCCAATAATGAGCCAATTTAGGACGCGGCTTAAGAAAGACATCCAATTTGTAAACTAAATTCGATCCCTGGCTTGAGGGCACTATTCCCACTGCAAATACAAGGAAGGGGAGAGCTCATTAAAAGAAGGGGCTCCAATATTTAAAACGGAGGGGATGGCGGGGGTGGGGAGGAGAGAGGACAGGAGAGAGAAGATGAAATGGACAGAGCAGACCCGGCAGTATAACCATACCTCCCAACCCACGCTCGAGACAGAGCTGGGCTTAAGGCAAAAGGGGCCGGGTTCAGCCAGTACACACCTATGAGAGAGAGAGAAGGTGCGGAGCCAATTCAGGCCAAACCCAGCCACCCGGAAGACTGGCTGGTTTTACCAACCTTGTTAGCACTGCAGAGTCGATTCTGACTCCTAATGCAGAGCAGAACCCTCCCCAGTCTTTCTGTGCCATCCTCTCCCCGTCAGGGCCGTATCAGACAATGCTCCCCTGCTATTCATACGGTTTTCGTGGCCACTTTTACCAGTGGTTTCACCACTAGCAATCAGAAATATTACTGGTTTTTAGGTTTGGTGTTTTTTAAAGAAGATTCACATCTGACCTTTCTCAGTTTCCAGTAGGAGAAACCAGGACCTCTTGCAGTGCCTCAGACTCTGGGTAAAAGCACACACACATCTAAAAGGATCAGGAAAAGGAAAGAGACAGGAGAGCCAGCATTCTAGTCCTTCAGGAGGACAGAAGATGCCAAGAGGGCTGCTGTCCAGTGAGGTTTCCAAGGGCATGGCAGCGCTGGGGGCAGGACAGCCCTTTAAGAGTCTGTTATGGAGAAACAAAATGTGTTCCATCCACACAGTGGAGTATTACTCAGACGTAAAAAGGAACGAAGCACTGACACCTGCTACACCATGGATGAACCTGGAAAACATGATGCTGAGTGAGAGAAGCCAGACACAAAAGGCCACATATTGTAGGATTCCATTTCTATGAAACGTCCAGAACAGGCAAATCCATAGAGAAGGAAAGCAGACTGCTGGTTGCCAGGGGCTGGGGGAGGAATGGGGAGTGACTGCTAAAGGGTATGGGGTTTCCTTTTGGGGTGACAGAGATGTTCTGGAACTAGATAGAAATGGTCGTTGCACAACCTTGTGAATATGCTAGAAATCACTGAATTGTACACTTTAAAAGGGTGGATTTTATGTTACATGAATTATATCCCAATTGAAGAAAGACAGATCTCCTAACCCCTTCGGCTCTCCCCCTCCCAGAGACTGCGCCACCTCGACCTCCTGCAAGTCCCCTACACTGTCCCACCCGTGACCTGTGCCAACTTGTGGGCACGCCTCACTTTACACAACTGGCACATTATTGAAATACTGGTGTAAGGCAAGTCCTATTATACCTAAAGAATTTAAAGAAACCCTCATTCATCTATTTTTATAAACCCAGGACTCAATCTAATGGTTCTGCTTAAAGCATGGTACAGCTTGAGGACACCTCCACGAGCCCCGGAATTTTATATCGGAGCCATCCCTGCCACAGGTCAGAGAAACAGCCTCTGGACCCCGAGATGGAGTGCTGAGCGAACTCCTACATTAGACACTCTGCTTTCCCAGGATGCGCTCTATCCCATTCTCCACCCAGCAGCCGGGGTCACCATGGGATCACAGGGCTCCTTTTTGCTCAAAATCCTCTGAGGACGGACCAGTGCCTCCCACACAGCCCGGAACTCCTGGCATGGCCCTCGAGGCCCTCCATGCCCCGGCCCCCGCCGGCCTCCCTGACCCCACCTCCTGCCCTTCTCCCGGCCACAGGGCCTCTCTCACGTCCCCACACGCCCAGGGCTCGCTCCCGCTCAGAGCCTTCCCTCCTGCTGCTTCCTCCGCCTGCAGTGTTCTCCTCCACCTCTGCATGACGCCCCCTTCTTACTCAAGTTCTGCTTAAATCTCGCCTCCTCCAAACAGGCCTCCCCCGGGAGCCCACCCCATCCGCTCCTTCCCATCACGGTGCTTTAGCTGTTCTTCCAAGCGCTTGGAGCCACCCGGAATCTTATTATATGTGTTTTCTTATTTATTGTCTCCCCGGCTAGGTCAGCCCCATGAGAGCAGGGACCTCGTCCGTCCTGTTCAAGGCTGTGTTCCCAGCACCTCTACCACAGGGAGGCGTTGGAGACAGATCTGAGCAGCAAGTGAAAGAAGGGATGGATGGGTGGATGCGCAAACACCTCCTCAAAGGGCAAGGAGAGACGCAGCACTGCTGCCACCTCCCGACGCGACCTGTCCCCTCAGCCTACACTGCATCGGGGCTAGGAGCCAGGAAGGGGGCAAAACAACACTGAGCAGCCACACCCTCCATAAAGACGGGGCTCTGTCGTTCTCAACCACGATGCGCATCAGAAGCAATTCTGCGCTTCAAAAACATACACAAGCCTAGGTCCCACCCCTGGAAGATGTGCTCTCACACTGGGAACTGAACAGCCATGATTTTAAAAGCTGCACAGGGATTTCCGAGGTATAACCTCAACTGAGAACTAAGCACATGTCCTCTGCGCCGAGGACAGCTGTGAGAGAGAGAGAGAGAGAGAGATTCATTCCTTTAATCCCTATAATAATCCTGAAGTAGGTATTATCCTCCTCTCCACTTTACAGAGGCAGAAACAGACCCAGAGAGGATAAGTGACTTGCCCAAAGTCACACAGCTACTGAGTGTGGAACTGGAACTCAAACTCTCAAATCCTCTCTGACCCCATTTACTCCTAGTTCAGGCACCACTTGGACAAGCACGAGTATCTCACTTCCTGCACCACTTCTGCTAAAAATAGTGACTGTGGTGAAGACCAGGGTTGCTAGAGGTGAGGACGGTGGCACCTGCCAGGAGAGAGCAGGCAGCCAGGGAGGGGACAGGAACATGACAAAACCCAGGCAGAGGACAGCAGAGAGCACAGCAACCTGGGTCCTTTTCTAAAGGATGTGGCAAACCATCCCACACACCTCACTAGCTCCTGAGAGCATTTGATTTTGGCAGCGTCCAAACACTGGACACCTTGAGTCATGAAGACAAAAGGTTCCTCTATTTAAGCCTATTTCCCCACAATTGTGTCTAAAATGGGCAAATAAAGCTTCATACTCACAGGGAAAAGCAGTCACCTGGAAAATTTACTTATATGAATACCTCGAACCCTGCCAACACCACACAAATTCAATGCTACTTTTACAAAAACCTAATTTAATTAGGGGGCTAGCCCAAGTATCTCCTTACTAAGAAAACTCCTAGTGTATTTAAAACATTTTATACCAACTCTTCTGGAGGCTGCTTAGTACATAAATTGGAACTCTTTAAACTTTGTTTTAAAAGGAGAAGCCCGTGGGAGGAGATTCCAGCTGTGGTTCCATCACTAACTGTCCCAGTGACTCCGGGCTAGTTACTTAACATCAGGTGTCTCAATTTCTCCATAAAACATGATCACACGACTGTCCCCTCCCCTTCCCAGTGACAATAACAAGTCAACAGACTTTTTTTTTTTTTTTTTTTTAATAATTTTATTTATTTA
>JABWHU010001772.1:1078684-1107076 GCA_014189135.1 Dicerorhinus sumatrensis harrissoni | reverse complement strand
TGATGAATGGTAATTAGTCTTTGGGTGGTGAATATGATGTAATCTATGCAGAAATAGAAGCATAATGATGTACACCTGAAATTTATATAATGTCATAAACCAATGTTACCGCAATTAAAAAAAAGCAGCAGCTGTGGTGAGGATCCATGGAGCACGTGCGGAAAGAGCACAGGCTCCGAGCTTGCCTGGCCGGATTCAGATCCTGCCTCTCTAACTGCAAGACCTCAGACGAGGAAGGCCTCTTCTCTGGGCCTCAGTCTCTCTCTCCATAAGGAAGATAACAGTCCTTGTCACAGAGTCACTGTGCAGACTGAACAAGGCAAAACACTGAAAGCACGAAGAACAGCGCGTGGCAGAGGGAAAGTGCCCGAATGTGTCAGCCACTCTCCCCACTCCTCACGTTGGGCAGGAGTGAAACACACACTGGCCACCCGACGGTGCAGGAGGCGCTAAGACATCGAGACAGGGATGCAGGACTTGGCAGTGCCAGGAAGCAGGAGACGCCGTGTCCTCAGTCCAGAAGGAGGGCGGCGCCGGCCCGGGCGGTTTCTGGGAGAGGTGCTCCGATGCACCTGTGGGGAGCAGGACTCGCTGAACGGGCCCCTCGGCTCCTCTCCCCCACAGCCTGTTTCTCCTTCTGTACTCACCTCACTGCTCACAAATCGCAGAGTTCCAGCACCAAAAACTCCTCCAAGCTGATACGAGACGGAGCAGAGGCCCGAAATCCTGGCCTCTGCTGGAGACCCCGAAAGCCCCTCACCAAGTCCGTCACCAACAGCATCCTCGAGAGAGGAAGATGTAACTGCCCGCCCAGCTGGGGAATGAGCGGTCACAACAGCACAGGGACCCCAGACGACGCGGAGAATGGGTGGGCTTTGTGCGGAAACTACCCCACCCCACCCCCCCGCCGCCGCCGCCGCCGCCGCCGCCAGCTCGGCCAAGTCAGCGAATACGGTTCTTCAGATGCGCAGAGCCCCCTTCAGGCTTCTGCTCACAGGCTGCAATCCGGAAAACAAGATGACCGACCACAGGCATGTTTGGTTCAGTCTGCACAGGGTTCATAAAGACTCAGCTGAACTAGCTGCCAACGTCTTAAAACCACAATTTTCAAAGGCAATTCAAGACTTCTGGTTTCTCCCGAGGAAAGAGAGCACCGGGCTGTGGGAGCCAGCCAACGATTCTCACCTCCTGGCATTCACGTCCCCGTGTTGTCCCTCCCCACACCGCACAGGGCGGATCTGTGTAACCAACAGGATGTCATGGGAACGACTGAGCATGACTCGAGAGGCTGGGTCATAGGAGATACTCCCTCTGCACCCTGCTCCCTCGGATCACTCGCTCTGCGAGAAGCCAGGGGCCAGGCCCCGAGGACACTAAACAGGCCTCCCGCCCACAACCAGCACTGACTCGCTGCCAGGTGAGCCCATCACCTGGAAAGGCTCCTCCAGCCCCTGTCACGCCTTCAGATGATGCGGTCCCAGCTGACAGCTGGACTGTAGCCTCATGAGGCCCCGAGCCAGAACCACCGGCTAAGCCCCTCCCACACACCTGACCCCCAGAAACAGAGATACTGCATGTTTATCATTGTCTGATGTCGCTGAGTCCTGGGGTAATTTGTAATGCAGCAACAGATAACTAACGCACTGTCACACCACACAGCGACAATCAGCTAGTGCTGGTAACAGCTGCCCCGCCCGGCTCTTCGCCCACACGCGAGAGGCAACATAACACAGTAGTTAAGAGCGATGATTCTGGAAACGGACTACGCCTCCACCACCTACAGCGGCGAGATCTCAACCAAGACTTGGAGCTTCCGTTTTCTCAGCTGGGCAATGGGATAAAAGCAGCATCGACGTGGCCAATTACTAAGGATTAAGTTAGTTAATACATGGGAAGTGCCCAAATGGGGCCAGCACTTGGAAAGAGCTCACTCAGTCATAACTGCTATCACCATCTCTGCCACCTGCCTGGTCCCTGCAGGCGTCTGAGTCCACGAGCCTGCTCCCCACTTCAGCATCTCCTCTCAACCTACGAGAACTGTGACCAGCCCCCACCTTCCAATCTCAGCTCAAGATGTGGCCGGCCCTTTCAAACCGCCTTCCCTGACAGAGCCAGCACAGCGCAGTGCTCAGAGCACCGACAGCACGCTGCCCTGCGTGGGGTGCCCAGCACTGACTCAACTGAAGCGCTACCTTCCATGAGCTTTCTCCCCCAACTACACTCAAGCCCTTGGAGAGCGGAGACCAAGCCCTCTATCTGCTGGCAAACTCTATCCTAGGGGCTCAACACAGAGGGGATTTGGGCTCGTGGCCTACAGAAAGACCCCTAGCACAGACTTCCAAGAGAGCACATGTGAAAGCTGGTGTCACTCCCCTAACTACACAGGCTGGTACACACAGCATGTTCCCCAGGGCCCTGCGGAAGAGGCCTCGCATCACAGGCGCATAGGCTGGGCAGGAGCCACAGGCTGCTCCCAAGGAGGGCTGTGTCCAGAGGACCCCAAGGTCTCTGTGGGTGTGCAGGTCGTCCTCAGGTGACCTCTGCCAGAGCAGTGACAAGAACCAGCCAACCTATGGCCCTGAGAGTGGAACGAGGATGTGTGACTCCACTGAGGCCCTGCCCTTCCTGAGTCACAGGCATAGAAACTTCACGCTGACCTTGGACGTTGGTCTGGCTTGTGGAGAGGCAGCCAGGCTGGGGAACGCCCCCCATCCATCCATCCATCCTCAGAGCTGGAGCCAGGCTGAGGGGGCCTGGAGGATGTGTGCCTTCCCTCTGTGCATCCAGTCAACAGCATCACTCCATACTGTATACCAGCCGCACACAAGCCACTGTTGGGGGCGCAGAGGATCCAAGTTCCAGGGCATTGTCTTTAGGCAATAAGAATGCCCAGAAATAAATGAAAAGGCAAGGCAAGATGAAAATCCAAGTTACATGCACTTGGAGAGTGGAGGGAAGGAGAAAACCGTCCAAGAGAATAACCAAAGAGAAGGCAGCGTGTGAGTTGGGTCTTAAAGCAAAGCCTCAAACCTCCAGGGCCGGGCCTAAGGAAAGGAGAGAGCAGGTGGGGTCACCCATCAGGAGTGCAAGAGGAGGAAAAGGCAAGACCCAAGCTCTATACGACCCCCAGACCAAGAGAGGAACCCCGCTCAGCTCAGCCGACTGCTGTCACGTGGGAACACAGACCCAGCATCAGAGGCCTTTGGGTTTTCAAAAGAAGTTGGAAATCTTGCTTGTCCTACGCAGTCTCCCAGTGTGTGAGCCGCTGAACTAAGTCTGCGGGTGCCATCCGGCCCATGGGCCCACCAGTCCACATGCCTCCAAAGACGCAGAGGTCAGCAGGCAGACGGCGAGCTACCAGTGCTCAGTGGTGTTTACTCAGCAACCCCCACAGGCCGGGTGTAGGTGAGCGCTGGGCATGATCATCTCCTGTCACCCTCACACCCACCCATGATCCAAGTCCTCTCATTATGATACAATGGTCCTCTCGATGATACAAGCCCATTCTCCAGATGAGCAAACTGAGGCTGCAGAGCCCCAGGGAATTCTTCATGATCACACAGCTAGGAGGTGATGGAGCCAGTTCAAAATCCAGGGAGTCAGATTACCGATCAGCGTCAGCCACCTTACAGGGCTGCCCGTATGTGAGAGCATTTCATAAGGCGTCAGGACTGGACAAGCACCATTACTGCTGGCAGAGGAAAGAGACGGAATCGTGGCAAGGTAACAGAACAATGTTCCTTGGGGTTCTTCTTGGGGATCAAGTCTGTTCTCTCCCAATCCAACACACATTAACTGACCAACTACTACCTGACAGGCCCCGAGAGTAATAAGACCGCACCTGTCTCCAAGGTGCCCACTGAGTGAGCAGGAGGGAGGGAGAGGATAGAGCTGGGTTAGTCAAGGGAAGCGGCTCAGTGGAAGGCTGTGGAGGCCGGGAAGCTGCCAGATGGCACCGTTTGCAATTCCAGGGTCAACAAGGAGCCACTGTGAGCCAAGGAGTGACAAAGTCAGACTGCTGCAAGGTTGCTCTGGCAAACCAAGCAGGATGCACTCGACAGTGGACGGAGGAAAAGCAGGAAGCAGGAAACCAACCAGTGCTCAGGGAAAGGGAAGGAGGGCCCAGGAGCAGTGCTGGTCCCGGGGTGGAAGACGGAGACGGAGAAGGCAGCGCTGCGAGGTGGACGCCCCTGCAAGGCAGGGGACCCGGCGCTCCACTTCCGTGAGGCTGACTGAGGACGGTGATGCCACCAAGAGAAATACAGGAGTCCCCAAAGCCAGCTGAGGGGGTGTGGAGGGGAGGAAAAGGCCACGGTGGGTTGAAGAGCCCTGAGGGGGAGGGTCCAGCAGGTAGTGCACAAGCCAGTTAGAGGTGGGGGAAAGCATGGGAAGAGCTTCTCACCCAGAAAAGGGGCCTGCTCTGCCCAGCCTACACCAGCCAGAGGGCTCCTGAGGGCCAAGGGGTGGCTGGCAGGAGGGCCCTAGACCAGGTTCTGTTTGGGGCTGGGAGCGTTGACATGAGGGGAAGGAGTTCCGCCCCAATCCCAAAGGAAGGCTCCTGCCTGACCATCCTCCTCCTGGGTGCCTGGAATTCCGTGCTGGCCTTCTAGCAGGATCAGCCAGGGCGGCCAGGACAAGGCACTATTGCCTGGCAAGTGACCCCCCCAGAGGGGAAGAGCTGAAAATCAGAGAGGCCCTACCAAGAGCAAGCCCCCCCGGCTGGAGAGCAAGACCCCAGAGAGCACCTCACCTCACAAGGAGGAACGCCTAGCAAGGGACCTCCCAGTCCACAGGGGCTCCAAGGCCAGAGCGGGGACCCTCCCAGGAAGAGGGGAGCTCTCCCAGGGAGACATGCTGCAGGAAGGAGGCCGGCAGCCTGAACTCAGAGGCGACACCCCGCACAGAGAGGGAGCAAAAGCCCCCAGTGAGAAGGTGCCCCACCCCCTGGATTGGGGCCCCCACGTCCAGTTTCCCTCCCAGAAGAGGGAAAGTGGACCAGGAGACCATTCCAACAACCAGGAGGGGCCCTGATGGCAGCGCCCGGAAGAGGGGCACCCCGGCCCCCAGGAGGAGGGCCCCTCTGCTAGGCGGTCTCTCGGACCCGAGGGGAGCCCGATTTCAGGGCCGCTGGCCCGGGCGGTGGCCGGAGCCCCCGGGCGGGCCGCGCCCACACTCACCGAGCGCCAGGCCGCAGGCGGCGCCCACGGCCGCCCGGAAGCGGTCCATCTGTGTGTTCTTCTTGCTGTCTGGCTCCCACAGCACCTGGCTCTCCAAGATCTCTCCCCGCCCGGCCCGCGGCTCCTTGGACATGGCTGCGGGGTCCGGGGCTGCGCGGGGGGCGGGGCGGCGGGCGGCGGGAGGCCGGGAGCGGGAAGCCGGGCGACGGGCGGCAGCTGCAGCGGGACGCGGGCGGGCGGCGCGAATGAAGCCGGCGCGGCCGCCTGCGCGGGACGCCCGGAAAGCCCCGCCCACCATGGCCCCGCCCCTCGCCGGCCCCGCCCCCTCCGCGTGTAACCCTCCGCGGGCGCCGGCCTCGCAAAGGAGTGCTCGCCGCCGCGCCCCGCCGCCCAGGACTCGAACCCGCGCGCGAGGGGCGGGTGGGGCTGCGCAGGCGCGTTGGGGCGCGGAGGGGTTAAAGCAGCGCCGGCTGGTTCAGGCGCTCCTTCAGTCGTTATCGATTGTTCTTCCTGCAGGTGTTTGCTGAGCGCCTGCTGGGGACCCGGCACCGTGCGGGGCTTTGCGGGTACAGCAGTGAACAAGGCAACATTCCTGCCCTTCTAGCAACGGGAGATAAGGGTGGGGGACAGGTGTGGGGAGGAGAGCAGACAATTAACAAATAGATACATCGTATATGTCATCCGTAGTGAAATGCACACGGTAATATACGCAGTGTACCAGTGAGTATCCTAATATGCTTAGCAGAATGATATGTATAATATTATTCGTATGATAAAAGGTATTAAGCACTATGGAAAGAAAGAAAGCAGGGAGGGGTAGAAAACATGGGAGGAGTATTTCCATTTAAACAGGATTATCAGGGGCCAGCCTGTGGCTTAGCGGTTAAGTGCGCGTGCTCCGCTGCTGGCGGCCCGGGTTCGGATCCTGGGCGCGCACCGACGCACCGCTTCTCCAGCCATGCTGAGGCCGTGCCCCACATACAGCAACTAGAAGGATGTGCAACTATGACATACAACTATCTACTGGGGCTTTCAGGGAAAAAAATAAATAAATCTTTATAAACAGGATTGTCAGGGAAAGTCCCATTGAAGAGGTGACTTCTACCAATGACTTGAAGAAGGTGACAGGAATGAGCCACTGGTATCTGGGGGGAAAGTTTCCAGGCAGAGGAAACGGCAGGTGCTAAGGCCCTGAGGCAGGAGAGTGTTGGGCGTGGTTAGAGAACTATGTAAGGAGGCCTGTGTCTTTGACTTGCAAGACCTGGGGTAGAAGATGAAGTCAGTGAAGGAAGAGGTGGCAGCTCAGGTGGCTCCTGGAGACTGTTAAAGAGTTTGCCTCTTACCCTGGGTGAGATGAGAGCTTTGGAAGGTTTGGGGCAGAAGAGGGACATGCTCTGATTGCAGCTGTGATGGGAATCCCTCTGGCTGCTGAGTTGAGAATAGTCTTCAGGGAGCGAGGATATAAGCAGGGAGACCAGTTATGATGATGTTGCAAGAGATGATGGTGGCTGGACCAGGGTAGCCGCTGTGGAAATGGAGAGGAAAATGAGACTTGGATATATTTTGAACATTTATTTATTGCACTCCTACTGTGCGTTAGCACTGTGCGGGACCTTCCCACATTCCTGCCATAACTCTGTCTCACAACAGCCCAATCAGCTTCCCCCAAGTACAGTTTTTTACACCATTGGAGTTTTATGAAGCAACCTCCCATCTCCACCACTTAAACAGCTTCCATCTCCCAGCCACCACGAATAAACCTAGATTCTAACTTAAAACAAGGTGCTTGTTACCTAAACATGGCTTACAGAATAGCCCCCTCCCCTGAGGGGGCTGTCTCTCATATTGATAAAGGGACACCAGATCTGAAAGAAATTGCATTTAAAAATGTACTCATGGATGTTCTTCAATGTATCTTGAGAAATTTAGAAGTATTGGAAAATACTCCAGTTTCACTTAAAAGAATCAGTGTCAGTAAATTTCACTGCCGTGGTTGTTCTAAAATCAGAATGTTTCAACCCAAACTAATCTTGACCCTTAGGAGAAATGTCTAAGCCAGAGAAAGAGGAGAGAATGGCATTCACCCATTTCAGGAAGCTTTGGTGCCAGGTTGCTGCTTACACCCCCGGGCACAGCACACACTCAAAATTGGGGTGCATTCCGAGTAGTCCTCTGTTACTGTTGTTCGGTTGGCGAAGGGCGTTGGACCACAGAGATACTTTCTCTGGCAATTGTTGGCAACTGTAAGGACCAAGTACCTATTAGGTTGAGGATCTGTAAATTAATTGCATTAAAAGAATCTGTGCATCCACATCCCTTGGAAATTCTCTGTGTATCCCACAGGGATCAATGTGCCCCAATTTAAAGACCCACTAGTCTAAGCCAATCACAGTGCTCCTTTTTCTCCCTTGCCAGTGATTGGCCTGGGGGTGAGCATATGACCAATTTCTGGCCACTGAGACCAAAGGGGTGGGTACTAGGGGGGCCTCTGGAAAAGTTGTCCCCTGAGAGCGAGGTCCTTCTGCAGGGACGTGCGATGGACATTTCGTGACCCTGAGAAACAAAGGTGAAGAAAGCCCTTCCACAGACCATGGCAGGGCAGAAGGGGAAAAGCCTAGATCGTCTGCGGAGCCGCCGGAGCAAGCCAGCCCTGGGCCTCTGGTTGAATAAACAGTAACCATCCTCATGGCTTCAGCCACTGGGAGTTGAGCATCATAACTTGCTGCCAAAAGCATCCCAACTGGACCAGTCACCAAAGGTCATATTTCACGTGTGCGTTCCCCTGGAGGGGCTCCTGTTCACTTTGGTAGTTCATTGCCCACATGCGATGGCCTGGACACCTGGTCTGAAGATATGAGGCCATCATATAACTAAGGAGGGTCACATCCTCCAGCCCGGACCCCTCTATCACAGCTACTGTGTCCCAGGGTTCCACAAGGACGGGGAGGAGAAGAACTGAAGATTCTCCACCTCAACGAAGTGAGGCATCTAGCCCAGTGCTGATCCTTGAGAAGAACCTTCCAGACAGAGGGCACAGCAAGTGCAAAGGCCCTGGAACATGCTTGGCCCCCTCAAATGGTAGTGGCCATATAGGGCCTTGGGGTAAGGACTTTGGATTTTATTCAAAGTGTGATGAGAAGCCATTTGGAACGTTTTGAGTAGGGACGTGATGTGACTTAGATTTTGAAAGGGTTATTTTGGCTGCTGTGTGGTAAAATGAGTGGGGTGGGGTTTGGGGCACAGGATGGAGTGCGAGCAGGGAGACCGGTTAGGGGGATAGTGCAGAAGTTCACATGTGGTGTCACGGTGGATTGGACTAGGGTGGAAGGCAGAGATGATGAGCAGAGGGCTCTTTATAGATATAGATGCCTATGTATAAATATAAGCTTATGTAGATTTACATCTTTAAATATCTGTATTCGCATAGAGATATTTTGGAAGGTAGAACGAAGAGGATATGCTGCTGGATTAGATAAGCAGTCCTTGGAGCCCAGATGAGATGAGAACAAGTTGTAGTGCAAATAAAACTGATTTTCCTCAAATCATAACCAAAGGAGTAATGGAGTGGGCTAAAGGAAAGGAGAGAAGACCGGAAGGGGCAAGAAGCTGACATATTTCCATTTCCTGCAGCTACTGGGACAACAGGTTCTACCAGGCCAGGCCAGAAAGGTGAAGGAGTGATGCCAGTCAGAGACTCAGCGAAGTTCCCAGAGTCTTTCAGGCCAAAGTGTTGTTTGAGGATCTCTTCATGGTGTGGTTGCCTCGGCCCTCCCCGTCCACCCACAGGGATGTGGCAATTGGGTGGATGTCCGTTACCCAGGGCCAGATGTGCCTGAAGTGATGTCCCAGAGTTCAACCTCCCCACCTCCTCTCCAGCCCCAATGGGGAAGCAGAGGAGAAAATGCGGCCCCAACCCAACATCCTCCCCAGGAATTAGGATAAGTAAATGGTGGGATAGTCATCTAGTGGAATACAATGCAGCATCAAAAAAGGACCGCTCTACAGATGCATCAGCCTGATGGGTCTCAAAAACATAATGCTGAGCAAAAAAGCAAGCCACAGAAGTGTAGAAACTGTATGTTTCCTTTTACAGAAAGGTCAAAAGCAGGCAAAACCCCAAAATATCCTGTTTAGGAATCTGTACATGTTAGAAAAACATAAAGAAAAGCAAAGAAATGCTTAACAACGTTTGAGGCACTGGTTTCTTCTAAAGGAAGTGGGGGGGCGGATTTGGGGAGGGGCTTCCCCTCCACACTGGTCATGCCCTATTAAGCTGGGTATAAGTACACAGTGTGCATTTATCATTCTTTACACTGTACACACACACTATTCATTCATTTTGTATGCTTCATACACCTCACAATTTAAAAAAATAAAAATAAAAGGAGGGCCCAAAACTGATGACATTGAGTGTTTTACTTCACCAAGTCTGGGATAAAAGTTTGGAAACAAACTGTAAGTCCGTCAATAGGGAATGGGTAATAGAGAGTGATATAGTCCATACCTTGCAATACTGTACGCATCAGATAAAAATCATAAGATCGACCTCTAAACAGCATAGTTCCCAAAGAGATTGTTGAGGAGGAAAAGCAAATTACAGAATGATATCTACAATTGTAGAAAAACACATACCTGACGCTATTTGTGTTAAAAAATAGATTTCTTCTTTGGCATATATAATATATATTTTCCATACATTAATATATGTGTAGGAAGGATAGTGTAGTGAGTTGAGTGATGGAGCCCCACCCTCAAAAGATATGTCCACCCAGAACCTGTGACTGTGACCTTATTTGGAAAAAGTCTTTGTAGATGTAATTAAGGTAAGGATCTTAGGATGAGATCATCCTGGATTGCCCACAAAGGCCCTAAATCTAATGACAGGGTCCTTATAAGAAACACACAGAGGAAAGACACAAGGGAGGAGGCCATGTGATACAGAGGCAGAGCATGGAGTGATGCAGCCACAAGCCAAGGAGTGCTGACAGCCACCAGAAACTGGACAAGGCAAGGAGGGATTCTTTCCTAGAGCCTTCAGAGGGAGCACGGCCCTGCCCATGCCTTGATTTTGGATTTCTGGCCTCCAGAACTGTGAGAGAAGAGATTTCTATTGTTGTAAGCCACCAAGTTTATGGTAGTTTGTTATAGCAGCCCCGGGAAACTAATACAGATATTCATTCAACTGCTAACAGTGGTTACCTCTGGGAAGGCAGGACAGGACCAGGATGGAGGAGATGTCAAAAGATGCCGTAATCTTGTCTGCCATGTTCCCTTTTTTTTTTTGGTGAGGAAGATTAGCCCTGAGCTAAACACCTGTTGCCAATCCTCCTCTTTTTGCTGAAGAAGATTGGCCCTGGGCTAAAATCCGTGCCCATCTTCCTCTACTTTATATGTGGGACGCCTGCCACAGCATGGCTTGATGAGTGATGCATAGGTCAGCATCTGGGATCCGAACTTGCAAACCCCTGGCTGCCGCAGAAAAGCACGTGAACTTAACCGCTACGCCACCCGGCTGGCCCCTGCCGTGTTCCCGTTTTTTATAAGGAGAATGTACCCCGTGACTACTTGCAGTGTTAGAGCTTACTCTTTTTGTTTACCCGTTCATGATCTAGCTCCCCCTTAGAACGTCAGCTCCATGACAGCAGGGTCTTTGTCAGTTTTGTTCAGTACCAGCACCTATTACAGAGCTTGGCACCCAGGGATGCTCTGTAAAGATCTCTGGAATAAATAATAAAAGGATCACAGTTCATGTGACTGCTTCCAAATGTCCATCTATGCTCAGAGCCTCCCACTGTAAGCCCTCTCTTTCCTAAAGCCTGGAGAGAAAGATCTCCATGGGCACAGTCTGGACATGGAACTCAATCATTCAGCAAACTGTTTCTAACCAATGGGAAAGCCTAGAATGGGTCAGGGGCTGCGAGAGTGTACACGACAGGCACAGCGCGCCCCTCCCCCACACACGCCAGAGCTTACAAGCCAGAGACAGACAGAACGAGATGAGAACATTCAAGGATCACAGCAAGGTCCTGCAGCTGGATGTTCTTCAATAGGCTGAATCAAAGAATATATTCATGAAGCACATTTTCTCATATTCGAAAAAAAAATCAGAAGACTATATTCTTATTCTTTGAATCCAGTTCAAGAAGATTAAGCCATAAAACATTGTTTTTTTAAGTAAATTGGTAAATCCGGCCAATTCTGCAAATCCAGTGAATTGATTATTTGGCAAACGGGCTTTCGGCAAATTGATTTTCGATGTATTGGACCACTTCTGCTGGGACCACCTGACACAGACATTTGTCATTAGTTCAAATGTCACCCCCTCTTCCTCAGCCAGCCAACAGCTATTTAAACAATCCTCCCACCCTCCCCAGGCGCTCTCTACACATTATTTCCTTTTGCTTCCTTCACAGTGCGAGACTAAATCATCCTGATTATTAATTTGTTTACTTTTTTATCCTCTGTCTCGCCCCATTACAATGAAGTTCCATGACATCAGGGACCTTTCTCCTGTGTTAGCACCTGGCAGGCACAAAACAAATATTTGTCACATGAATGCATTGTCCCCTACAGCTCACTGATATCTACCACTGTAGGCTCACGGCAAACACTCAGAGGGCACAGGCTACTTGTTTACTGTTGTCTGGATGACACTCATGCACTCAACATGCCCCCAACTCAATGGGATACTATTAAAAGGGTTTTGGACAGTACGAATCCTTATTAATCTAGTGCTAATGGTGAAACGGGTATTCCCGCCAGCAGAGGCCTCATTGAATCCTAAAGAGATTTAGACCAGCCATACAAGTCCTCTGAAGCTTGCTATGGTTTCCTCTCCTGCTTGTTTTTAACGGGACAAGAAAGGGTGACCAGATGAGGTGACTCACGACCCTCTAGTTTGACTTGGCTTCTTTCTCCTCTGGGGTAAGTGTAAAGCTCTCTCTGCGGAAGCCAGGCTTCCAGAGAAAAGGATTATGAAAAATACAAAGTCTCCAGTACAAAGTCTGCATCTGGAACAGATGGTGAAGAAAGGGCTCGATGGTGTAATAAGATGCAAGGAAATCATATTATCACACACCCCCTCCCTTTCCTTTTTCATACCATCTCCTATGCACACAGTAAGGGCCTCCAGAGGGCTGCTCCTTGTTTGGAAACCTTCCCCCACCACACTCACTGCACGTGGGTGCGATTCAGGGAAGCGCCCGGATTCTCCCCCAGAACCCGGTTTTTACCCACAGGACTGCCACCGAAAGAAATTAAGTCCTTCGCGTGCCCCCGGCAAGCTCCCGGGCCGCACTCGGTTCCCGCCCGTCCGCTTCCCGGCTGTTTCCCGAGCGCTTACCACGAGGTCGGGCACCAGGAGCAGCCCCATAAATATGCGTAGGAAGATTTATTTCCATGTACATCTGAACCCCCCAGGTCAGAATTTACCTGCCTCTCTCGTCTAAATTGGGCATTTCTTTTGGATATTTTGGGCAATTTAAACCTTTCTTTTATTTTTATTAGCATCCTTTTACGTATTTATATTCATGATTCCTTTGGTGGTGGCTTTTTTTTTTAATTTTTTCATTTTTATCTTCTTTAGGATGTCACGCAAGAGTATAAATTAGCTAGAGGGGTCCTTAGAAGTAGCGGAAGGCCCTTGTGGACACAGCCGCCCGGCTCCCGTCGCTTCTCCTCCGCCTGGCAGGACAGCAGCGTCCCCCAGGACCCCACCCCCCGGCCCTCCCCGGACCCGCCCGCTCCCCGGGGGCTCGCGCGCGGCGCGGCGGAAGGACCCGGGCCACGCGGCGGGCCGCAGACACAGCCCGCACGCTGATTGGCTGGCGGAGAGCTGGCCCCACATCAGCCCAGGCCGCCGCGCCGCGGAAGGCTGCCCCGAGCGCCAACCAATCGCAAGGCGCCCCGCCGTGCACGGGCCGCGCCTCTCAGCCAATCCGAAAGGGGATCCAGAAAAAGGCGTGCCCAATTGGAGCTGGGCAGCGGGGCGGGGTCACCTTCGACCGCGAAGGCCGAGCGCCGTCACCTTGACGACCCGACGGGTCCCCGGAGAGTCGGTCTTCCCCCCCTGCTTGTCTCCGCCAATCCCGAAATAGTCACCCTTGACCTCACTGAGTCACAGCCGTGAGCCTGACTCCTGTGGGGCAAGAGAAGTGTCTGGGGAAGGTTTATTCTTTCATGTCTATAGTCAGATACATATTCAGATTGGGGCTCCTAGTACGTGGGAGACGTGTCCAGTGGGAAGAAAGTGAACCAACTCTTCAAATAACTCAAGTTAGTGGGAAGTGAGAAATAATCGAGGGCGCAGTACAGAGAGTGGCTGGGATGGAGGTGAGGAGGGGCAACTTTTGATAGAATGGTCTGAGTTATCGTTTGGGCTCTTCTGAGGCATGTTTTCCGCCGTGCACCTACATGGCTGCGGGGCGAGAAGCGCGGGACCCCCAGGCTGGATCCCCGCAAACGCAGGTGCCTACAAGGAGACAGGATGCTCTCCCCATCCCACTTGGTCCCACCAGACTCATTGCCCCTCCTGAAGACAAAATGGACATGAGAAGTGTCACGCGCCCCTTTAGGGCAGAGCCAGAATATATGTGCATGTGGTTTGCCCGTTGCTTAGGTCGTGCTGCCTTGGGGTGAGGTGTGATGAGTTCATAGGACCTTGTGAAGGTGACTGTGGATCCATGACACGACCACGTGATGCAGGCATGTCTAGGCAGCGTTGTCCTCGTCGTTGGAGACCCAGATCTTCATTGCAGAATGCCCAGCTCCCCCAACACAAAACCCTAGAAAAATGACTGCCTTTCCTTGCAGGAGTTCAGTTTTTCAATGTTGATGGAGCAGTTCTTCTCTAAATAGTAATACACTACCCACCCAAACTCAGAGGTTGAAAAAGTGGGCCAGGCCACTTGAATTTTTTTGCGTATAGGAAAAAAAGTGAAGAAATGCTAAAACTGGGTTACATTTTAAATGTCTATTTTATTTTGCTGAGGAAGATTGACCCTGAGCTAACATCTGTTCCAGTCTTCCTCTGTTTTGTATGGGGGTTGCCACCTCAGCAACTGACGAAGGGTGTAGCACCCAGGAACCGAACTCGGGCTGCCAAAGCGGAGCGCCCCAAACTTAACCACTAGGCCATGGAGCCAGCCCTTAAATGCCTATTTTAAATGTTTACATTTAATAAGGTAATGCTTTTAATTAATGCCAACTATTTTAATACGTACAATGTTAAACTATATACATTGCAGTGCTTTGTGCTTTTCAGAGGAAAATATGGAGATTTATTAAAGATTTTAATTCATTGCACACTTACGACAGAGGGAGTGTTTAAAGTTTAAAGTTGTGCGATGAATTTGAATATACTTTCAAAACTATCGGTGAACTTGTTTGACTGTGGAAATAATCACTCTTAGAGACAAGTTCTAAAGTCTAACTTGAAACCTTTGTGAAGATGGGAACCAGAGCCAAATTAAAATAAATGTTAAAATATGTAAATATGACTGAAAACACTAAAGTAGAATGAAAGAGAAAAAGGATGCTCCAATCATACAACTCTAGAAGTGGGAAGATAATTTAACCTGGGTGCATAGCTTCAGGCTCTGGTGGGGCTGCATACTGATTCACTTCCTTTTCTGTTATTTTCTCCCGTTCTATTCGTTTAAACATTTTTCTAAACATAAAGCTATGTATAGAATATGTATAGCTTATATTTGAGTTCTCAGCTTTCTAAAATCAGCTCTTGTTAATGATGCTGTTTTCTGACCAACCCTATACACAGAGAGACCTGCAATCATTGGCTTAAAACACTTCCAGAAGAATTCTGACACAGAAAAATAAATGTTAAGACAGGTAACAATTTATTGTCATAATGCAGGGCAAATTGTCTGATTCCTAAGGCAAGAACAAGTCCACCGTACCTGCAACAAGATCCTAAATCCTAGTCGGGTTTAGCCTGTTTGATAGGGCAACCCGAGACTAAAAGTGTCCAGAAAAGGTTCGTCCGAGCAGAGGTTCTCCTGGATGTGTCTAATGAGCTGTAAATGTACATAAACTCTTCCTTTCCCAGCGCAGCCAGAGATTGGTTTAATCGAATGAGAATGGCCAAATGCATGCATTTATAGATTCTCAAACTGTCAGGAGGAAAGATCATTCTACGTAGATTTTGACGACACAGAGGGCGCTTTCTACGCCTCAGCACGGAGTGGGAAACTGGACATGGAATCAGAGCTGCTGAGGTTCAGTCCTGGCTCCCCACACTCCCTGAGTAGCTGTGCCATTTTGTGCAAGTCACTTAACCTCTCTGAGCCCCATACAAAACAGGAATGTGCTGTAAGGTAACGTTTAAATTAAAAAAAAAAAATTGGTAAGCTGTAAACAACAGATACTATTTATCATCACTCCCAGCTGCCACTCTTCACCATAGAGAAGATGGTGGTTATATGAGCTGTTCGACTGTAGTGATATATAGTCATTGTTTCATCAGGGCCATTAATTAATATCTCCATTGATACGAGTTCAAAAAAACCACTCAAATGCCACAACTTCTCCAGGAGGGAGATCCTAAAGGGTCTCGTGATTTCTGCCTTTAGGGAGGTGGCCTGCAAGACTGGGCTCCAACGCAGGTTCCCTGAGAACCAGCCATGTGACTGTGGGCGATGCTCCTCAACCTCTCTGAGCCTGGGCTTTCTCATTTGTATTACAGAGATAATCCCTTCTTAGCAGAGTGATTGTGCAATTGCAACAAGCCGGGGCAGGTAGAGCAGAGCCGACACGCAGAAGGCTCTGTATATGAGAATTACGGCTGTCACTTAAGAGGGCACATAGTCACCATCCCTCTCCCGCTGCCTTTTACATCAACCTGTGGGACTCTTGGTCCTGAAAACTCATCTCAAGGAAAGCTGTTTCTCTACTCCCAACACTCTGACACCAAATGTGTGGGGTTTCCCCTCACATGAAGCAATTCTGACACTAACTTCCCAGAATTAGCGCAGACCCCACAGGTGAAGGGCTCAGTCCACAAGACTGCCCCCACTCCAGACGCCAATCGCAGGTAGTGGGGCCCTGGGTCACCTATACTTCTGTCCGACTTGGTACAAATCAGAAGTTCCACGACCCCCTCCTCAGGTTCAATAATTTGCTAGAACAGCTCACAGAACTCAGGGAAACACTTTATTCACTATTACTGGGTTTTTTTAAAGGCTATTACAAAGGATACAGATGACCGGCCAATGAAGAGGTACATAGGTTGAGGTCCAGAAGAGTCCCGAGTGCAGGAGCTTCTGTCCCTGTGGAGTCGGGGTGCACCACCCTCCCAGCACGTGGATGCGTTCACCAACCCGGAAGCTCTCAGAACCAGGTGGTTTGGGATTTTTATGGAGATTCTATTACATGGGCATGATTGATTAAATCAGTGGCCATGGGGGATTAACTCAGTGCCCAGCCCCCTTTGCCCCTCCCCAGAGGCTGAGTGTTGGGGCTGAAAATTCCAACCCTCCAATCACATAGTTGGTTCTTCTATGTTAGAACAGGTTTTTGGATATATGCATGTTATTCTTTTTGAGTGGTTATTTTGCCCCCATAAAGATCAAGTGCTGGCTAGTATACATAGTTAAGAAGGTTTAGACATATCTGTTTATTGAAATTCTGTTTATACTTGTCAGAAATAAGCATTTCTTGGTTTAATTAAAGATGGCTAGCTTTACCTATCAGTAAATGAATATACGTTTTGGGGGAATAAACTGACCATACAAGTGTTGGCGAGGATGTGGAGGAACTGGAATTCTCATACACAGCTGGTGGGAATGTAAAATGGTGCAGCCAATTTGCGAAATGGTTTCTTAAAAAATTAATCATATACCTATTATATGATCCAGCCATTCCACCCCTAAGTATTTACCCAGGAGAAATGAAAGAATATGCTCATACAAAGATCTGTACATCAGTGTTCATAGCAGCCTTATTTGTAATAGACTCAAACTGGAAACAACTAGAACTCATTGGCAGGTGAATGGATAAATGAATTGACATATATTCACATGTGGACTACTACCCAGCAATAAAAAGGAGTGAACCACTGACACACACAAGCACCTGGGTGGATTTCAAAGTGATTATGCTAAGCGAAAGAAAACAGGGTGGAAAAGAGTACATGCTGTTTAATTCCATTTACAGAAAACTAGAAATTGCTAGAAAATGCAAATGAATGTACAGGGATAGAGAACAGATCAGGGGTTACTGGGGAAGGGAGAGAGGGGAGAGGTGACAGGGAGGGACTGAAAAGGGACACGAGGGACTTTTGAGGATGGTGGACATGCTCCCTATCTTGATGGTGGCCTTTTCATGGGTAGAGACATATATCCAGTTCTCAAATTGTACACTCGAAACATGTGCGGTTCATTGTGTGCCCGTTACTCCTCCGTAAGGCCATTTAGGAAACAAACGGGCTGTCGGAAGCCCGGACTGGAAACGGGTGCGAAGGGGACCGGTGCAACACCCAGCTGCCTGGGCATTAGAGTCCCCGCGTGCCGGCTGAACGGTGGCTGCGGCTGGAGGCAGCTGGCGGCGCGGGCAGAGGGACGGCGGAAGCCGGGGAAGGTAACACGAGGCCTGGTTGGGGGCAGGCGTGTGCTCACACTCGCAGCAGGGCGTGTGGTTGTCTCTCCGTCGCTGTGTCTCATCACCCTCCTCTGCCTGACACGGCATCGCCGGGTCCTGGCCAGGCTTTGCCTGTTTATTCAACGTTCCTCGTGGTCCCCATGACCAGCTCCCCTCCTCCTCCCCAGCTTGCTGTGTTATATTGGAATCTTTTTTTTTTTAATGTGCTCTTGCAAAATGACTAATTGCATGTATTTAATTCACTCAAATGGATGACATTGTCATATCTTTCTGGTTCCTGCTCTCATCCGGTGCAGTTGCTGTGGCTGCTAATCGCTGCGTCCTCCTCCGTGGTGTGGGGTCCCTGCCTTTGACCTGCTCACTCGCCCAGAGGTGGGCCACCCAGATGACCTCCAAATCACATCACAATGACTAGCCTCAAACTGTCCCCTAGGGACCCACGTGAGACTTTCTTTGCTATATATATATATATATATATACACCCAGGGGCAGTACTCTTGCCTCATGAGTGTATTTAACTTGACTGTTCTTCTTTTACATTTGTTGCTGAATGTTTGCTAAGGAAACAATTTTTAGCACCCACGAAAGCATCAGGGTGGGGTCGAGGGGTGTACTCAGTTGCAGTGCCCTGCTAGGATTGCCCGAATTAGCACACGAAAATACAGGATGGCCGGTTGAATTTGAATTTCAAATGAGCAACACATATTTTTTTTTTTTTGGCATAAGTATGTCCCAAACATTGCACAGGACATACTTATATTAAAAAAGTATTTACTTTTGTAGGGGCTGGCCCCGTGGCCTAGTGGTTAAGTTTGGCATGCTCTACTTCAGCGGCCCAGGGTTTGCGGGTTCAGATCCTGGGCGCAGACCTACACGCTGCTCATCAAGCCGTGCTGTGGCAGCAACACACATACAAAGTAGAGGAAGATGGGCACAGGTGTTAGCTCAGGGCAAATCTTCCTCAGCAAAAAAGAGGTAGATTGGTAACAGATGCTAGCTCAGGACAATTCTTCCTCAGCAAAAAAAAAAAAAAAAGAAAGAAAGAAAAAAAATTCATGCTTTATCTGAAACTCAAATTTAACCAGGCGGCCTGTATTTTCTCTGGCAACTCTACCCCACACTGAACACTTAAATCCAAGATTGTAGGAGATTGGGGAATAGAATCATAGAATCACTGTTACATGTCAAAATTGAGAAAACTCCACAAATACTTTGTTGGAAGTGAGGAAATATATTGAGGATGTCCGTACAACGAAATTACAATAAACATTTATGAAGCTGTAATTTTCACAATATTTTAATTCTGTTCTGAAAACGGTCTACAAATATCTCTACACAACACCAAAGCCAGTGATTTAATAAATAAGAGGAACGTATGTACCGCTTTGCAAAAAAAAAATAAGCCTTATACGTTGTTGTCTATATATGATATTTGTACAATCAGTTTCCCAAGGCTCCTGGGACTAAAATGTGCACACACCACATACACACACACACTCACACCACTATATTTAAATCAAATGGGTTTATATTGTGTCAAATTAAATGCTATATAAAATTTATAACCAGATACACAAAATACGAATTGAATCGTGAATACACTGTTGATAAAGGGTACCATACCTCACGTAGATGATTTCCAGTTAAGAAGAGGGAAATAATTGCTTCACTGGATTTTAAGTGAGCACGAATCACCATCACCATCACAAGAAATCAATTTAATTACACGGTATTCAGAGATTTAACACACATGCGGATATTAAATTGACACTAGAATAAAACCTTTAAATCTGCAAAAAGACATTAGGACACAGGGTCAGTAACGCCGCTAGCTGCCACAGGGTTTCAGGAGATGATGCGAATGACAATCAGCTCTTTACGCCACCACAAGGGGAAACTGGTCCTGGTGCATCTCCGACATATCAAGGGATCATTGAGGAGCAAAGGACAGAATTCAGTATGCTGAACAAAGGTTGTTTATTCCAGATACCATACATCATACTGAGGGCTGTCCAGTATTAATTTTAAGGGTACTGTGTTAGGTCCTGCCAAAATATATAATTCTATTATTCACAAGTAAGGAGCAAAGTCCAACTACTCAAATGGCCGTAAACAAAACCTTTGCAGAATGGTGATACATAATTAAAAAAAAAAAAAGTTGGGAGAGGGGATTGACACCTCAGGGCCTTAGGAATTCCTTTTAACTTGAGCTAACTAGATGTGGAGAGCTGGCTTTTCGGTTAAGTCAGCCAATTCAAAACCCATCAGAGAGAAGTTATGAGGTATCAACTCGTAAGGCAGCTGTCATTCATCAAAAGCATCTTCAGAAGTAGCAGGAAGCATGGAAATGAAGCAATTCAGGATTCCCACTGGTGACAAGGTGTACTAACCGTGTTTTAGATTCTGCATTGGATATCTGCCGTGTTCTTCCTAACCCCTTCATAAGGCCACTCAATCACAGGGCCAGACTAATGACCAAAGTGGTATAGGTACAACTTCCCCACAGGCCAGCCCTCGTGGGCGTGCAGAAGTCATATTACAATCCTCCCAACCACTGGCTCCGACCTGCACGTTTACACTTAGTGCCCAACAAGGGATGTCCCCACCCAGTTACTGCCCCCCACCACAGTCACAAGGCATAGTCCCAGGTCCCTCTGTTTCCTGACCCTTTGTGTGACAGGCTTCATGTGGCCCTGCATGGCATGCTGTGCCCGTCATCTTTGTGGAACTGTAGTAAAGCTTCTTCCAATGGCATTAACCTCTCTATGCCGTCACTCACTTTCTAAGTTAAGGACACCGGCACAATTCACAAAGCCAGCTTTCCAGAAATTCCGTGGCTGTGCTTCGTTCCCAGAAATGATACGGGATATCACTGAAATGTGAAGCAAAAAAACCCCAGAAGGCAGGAAATGCTGCTTGGTATTGGAAAACGTACTTACGGGAGGCTTACTCGCCACGAAAGCATCTTTGCTGGCATGTTTAGTCAATGTCTAAACATCAACCCCAAAAGATCCACACAAATCCAGCAATTTAGAGAGAGTTGGTCCTTTTCCTTTTCTGGACTATTTTCTGTTCTTGGTATTTATCGTGATACTGAAGCATTGGGAAATTAACACTGATGAACTTGAAGCTATCTCAGAAACCGAGTCTTCATTATCACAGATCCACAGCAGTTTTCATCAGGATGGTTTTATACCACATCGAGTGAAGTGTCGCACTAATGTATTCTACAGCCCTAAAGATACAAAAAAGGTTTCTCTTCAAGGTATGAGATATGGTACAAAAATACATTCTTCCACGTACAAAAGAGAGAAAAAAGAAAAAGATGGGGAAGGCGGGGGAAGGCCAAGTGCCCTTCCATGGAATGGAGAGAAAAGCATCACAAACTCTTTGGGGTTAAGAATATGCCCGAACAAAAGTCGAATTTATGCATTAAAAAGCAAGAGTAATTCAGACCTACCATCTAGGATTTCTATCAGAATTTCAAATAATGTTCTACCCTGAAGTGAGACTCTTAATTAACTGTAGGTTCTTTCATTAAACATAAAGACATTTTTCACTTGAGTGCATCAAACTGTAAAATTGGCTTCAGAGCCTACACTTAGCGAATTTGGTAAAATGGTGGGTATTCTCGACAGCAATTTTCAGTTGGTGCTTGTGGTCTCAATCCACCAACGCCCAGATACACACCTGCCTGCCTTGATTGACTAGAGTTAGAGTGGTGTTCCTGTCTAGATTTCACACAGCACTGCACCCTTCAAGTTTCATGTGCGAGGGAGGGAGGGGCAGGGAGTGGATACTATACCCAGACCAGTGATGGTTTGACTCAAAAGTTTTGTGCAGAGAATGCTGACTTTCCCCTGGCCAACATACGCAAAGCAATGTTTTAGTACCTAAACACGCCAAATACACAAAAGCCAAATGAGCAAAAGGAAGGAGGGCAAAGATGACCTCCCCAGAGTTATTTATACCCTGTGCTAAAATAGATTTGCCTATGAGTATCTCAGTGACAAAACTGGAACAGTTTCAACCCAGAAACCACAAGCCCGAAATGCCCACGGACAAAGATCTGCCCAAGCAAATCCCGGAGAACACGTATGCATTTCAGGAAGTGAACCGAATGCAGGAGAGTTTTGGCCCCATAATGTGCACCCTAAAAACAGAAGTTTCATAAACATCCTCAAACACATCTGCTTTTGTCTTCCAGATACTTGCAAGCAAAAACAACAATTCACAGAAACACCACAGAAAAGTTGGCAGACAGCTGAGTTCTCTCCAAAATGATATGTGGACCATAAGGTTTTGTTTCTACCCGATCTGGCATGGTCTCTGCATATCAGCATCCAGGGGCTCTGTGGGGCGATGCCAGGGTGCGGAGAGGGGCAGGGAAGGACTATGGAGGCAGTCTCAACCCCCAGCGGCCTGCAAAACTGCGTCCTGCAAAAGCTGGCACTTCTCCTTGCCCTGTGCTTACCAACACCCTTGGGGGTTCCAGAAAGGGGGTGTTTCCACCAGCCCCCCATCCAAGCCTTGCAAAGCTCCCCTGTCCAGGACCCTGCAGCCATCTGCTCCGCATGTACCTCTCTCTGCCCCTAGGGACTACCTAAGTGGAGGGCACCACAGACTTCAGAGAAAAAGCACCTCACACGTGTATTGTAAAAATTGCAGGAAAAACAATTCAGATCTTCTCCAAAGCTTCTTTATTGCTGCTCATCATTCCTGAGAATGCTTTATAAGCAGCAATAGACTTGAAAACGTTATTAGCTGCTATGGTGTGGTTTCCTTCTAAGGTCTTCAGTCAATCAAAACCAAAATGAAACACAAAAAACCTTCGAGAGCATACCTTTCCTACAGAAGCCCAGCTGGCAAACGGCGGAATTAGGATATCAGATCGAGATTCCTGAGTGAGCCTCGACGCTTACCCAGCAGCTCTTGGCTTCAAACCCCAAAGACACTTGCCAGGTCCTCGAATTTTCCTTTGCAAAATGCTGAGGTTAAAACACATCAAAGTACAGAGGGGAAAAAAAAAATCTCAGGTTTTGTACAAATAATGATTTCTTCATCTAGTGACATAATTGACGGCAGCGTGGCGGGGATCGCTAGGATTCAGAAGAGGTTCAGGTTTATCCTCGAAGACACCTGTCCACATTGAGAAGCGACAACACTCATCAACTAAGGCATCAACCAAAAACAACACGGAATGAGGCTCACAGTTTTGGAACATGAAAACAACGCACACAGACCTCACCCACCCGACCCTACGCTGCACAAACAAACGCCAGCATCGAAACTTTTCCAGAGCGTCGAATCAGCGTATTCTTCCCTTCAATGTAAAGTTTCAATAAACTTGACTCGATCTGCCTTTATTAAAAAACCTTACAAAAGATGTATTTAAATGCTTGAAAAAATTAACTTTATGCTCTATGCACAGATAAACTTCTCTGACTGTACAGCTAAGACGGTTATATCCTTTGTTTAAAAAATATTTTCTCCACTCGCGACACTTCGCAGGTAGTTCCACACAAATGATGTGTCACTCCACTTGGAACGTGTCCTAGGAGTCGACACGCGGCCGGAAATGCCCTCACACAGCGCCACTCTCTTGCTCAGGAACGTTTATTAAGATTGTTTGGGGTTTGGTGTTCTTTTTTTTCCTTCTCCTTTTCTGTTTTCGGAGAGAGGGCGCTGGCGCGAGGGGCCCCGGCCGGCCGGCTGATTGTCACTTGCCGTTGGAGCGGTCCAGACTCTCCAGGACTCTGTTGAGGCGGATGTTGAGCAGTCTGACCTGGTTCTCCAGGTGCCCCAGCTTCTCCTCCACGCTGGGGCCGCTCGGGCCGCTGCGCCAGTAGAAGCCCATGGGCCCGGTCATGAAGTAGACGGCCACCACGAAGCACAGCGGCAGGACGGCGTGCTCCGGCTCGCCCTCGTACTTGTGCAGGATGTACACGCACGACATGGAGAACAGGACAACGCGCACCACCCAGAAGCAGCGGCCGAACACCACGTGCAGCAGGCTGAAGGTGAAGCCCAGGGTCAGAGACAAGAACCAGTAGGCCAGGAGGACGGCGCCGACCAGCAGGAGGGCGCGGGCCGGGCTGTTGGCCACCGAGGCTGGGCTGAAATACTGGGACATGTTCGAGACTGCAAACGGAAAAGAGGGACAGAGACTGGTTACAGGGAGCCCGGGGTTTCTCTGCAGGCGGGGTTGGGCAGCTCAGCTCACTTGCTGGGCCTTTGCAACAACTCAAGGAACTAAGCTGCCTCATTGACCTTCACACTAAGTCTTAGGAGAAGACAGGGCAGCTCATGAGACTGCCTGCCGTGTCGTGGGTTTCAAATACCTTTCATGGCGGGGAAGAGCCTTCAGATTGTCTTTCAATTTCCTTCCTTCCTGTCTTCCATAGTAACAAATGCCCAGTTTTAGGCTGGGCACATAGCTACCTAGGATAAAGGCGTTTCCCAGCCTCCCTTGCAGCTACATGACTAAGCTTTGGTCAAGGAGAGGTAAAAGGAAATGTTATGTGGTCCCTTCAAGGTGTTTTTCCTAAAAGTAGCAGGAAGGTGCCCTTTACCTCCTCTTCTTCGGCCTGCTGGAATGTAGATGTGATAGCTGGAGTGGGAGCAGCTGTCTTGGGCCATGGGGGAAGGGAAGTCACCTATTGGGGAGCAATAACACGGAAGGCACCTCTGTCCTGAGGACAAGCTACCTACCTGCCTAGCCACCTACCTGTGAACTTGCACAAAAGAGAAATAAGCTTCCATCTTGTTTAAGCTGCTGTTATTTGGGGTCTCTGTTACTCACAGCCAAACCTAACCGTAACTGCTACACACACATGAAGTCCCATCTTAAGAATGAAGTGAAATGGAGGAGCTGCATCTTCTGTGTGCCTGACTTAAGAAAATTTTCAAACAGAAAAGTTAAAAGAACAGTAAAATAAATACTCCTATCGAAACCACCCAAGTTTAACAATTGTTAACATCTTGCCATATTTCACTTCATGTCTCTAGTCACGTACTTTTTTTTGCTGAATCATTTGAAAGATGCACACATCACACTTCAGCAGGCATCTTTTTGCCAGTTTTATTGAGATATAATTGACATACAGCCCTGTATAAGTTTAAGGTATAGAGCAAAATGACTTACATACATTGTGAAATGATGACCGCAATAACTTTAGTTAACCTTCATCGTCTCATACAGATACAAGAAAAGAAAAAAAATGTTATTTTCCTGTGGCGAGCACTCTTAGGATCTACTCTCTCAACAACTTTTCTGTGTATGTATATACCATACAGCAGTGTTAACTATGGTCTTCATGCTGTACATCACATCCAGGACTTATTCATCCTACAGGTGGCAGTTTGTGCCTTGTGACCACCTTCCTCCAATCCCCCTCCCCTACCTCTTGTAGCCACAAATCTGATCTCTTTTTCTATGAGCTTGGTTTTTGTTTTTGTTTAAGATTCCACATATAAATGAGATCATACACTGTTTGTCTTTCTCTGTCCGACTTATCTTACTAGGCATAATGCCCTCAAGGTCCATCTATGTTGTCATAAATGGCAGGATTTCCTTCTTTTTTGTGGCTGAATAATATTCCACTGTATGTGTATATATATATATATACACACCACAACTTCTTTATCCATCCATCCATTGATGGACACTTAGGTTGTTTACATGTCTTGGCTATTGTAGATAATACTGCAATGAATATGGGGGTGCGGATATCTCTTCCACACAGTGTTTTCATTTCCTTTGGATAAATACCCAGAAGTGGGATTGCTGGATCATATGGTAATTCTATTTCAATTTTTTGAGTACTCTTTTCCATGGTGGCTGTACCAATTTACACTCCCAACAACAGTGCACAAGGATTCCCTTTTCTCCACATCCTCGCCAGCACTTTTATCTCTTTCTGATGATAGCCATTCCAACAGGTGTGAGGAGATAGCTCATTGTGGTTTTGATTTGCATTTCCCTGATGATTAGTGAGGTTGAGCACCTTTTCATGTGCCTGTTGGCCGTCTGTGTGTGTTCTTTGGAAAAATGTCTATTCAGGTCCTTTGCCCATTTTGTAACTGGAATATTTTGTTTTTTTTTGCTATTGAGTTGTATGAGTTCTTTATATATTTTGGATATTAACTGCTTATCAGATATATGGTTTGCAAATACTTTTTCCCATTCTGTAGGTTGTCTTTTCATTTTGTTGATGGTTTCTTCTGCTGTGCAGAAGCCTTTTAGTTTGATGTAGTCCCACTTGTTTATTTCTGCTTTTGATGTCTTTGCTTTTGGTCTCAAATCCAAAAAATCATCACCAAGACCGATGTCAGAGAACCTACTGCCTATGTTTTCTTAAAGGAGTTTTATGGTTTCAGGTCTTATGTTCAAGTCTTTAATCCATTTTGAATTCACTGTTGAGTGGTGTAAAATAGGGGTCCAGTATCATTCTTTTACATGTAAACATACAATTTTCACAGCACCATTTTTATTGAAGAGACCGTCTTTTCTCCATTGAGTATTCTTGGCTCTCTTACCCAACACTAGTTGATCGTATATGCATGGGTTTATTTCTGGGCTCTCGATTCTGTTCCATTGGTCTACACGTCTGTTTCTACGCCAGTACGTACCATCTTGGTTACTATAGCTTTATAGTACAGCTTGAAATCAGGGAGTGTGACGCCTCCAGCTTTGTTCTTCTCTCTCAGGATTGCTTTGGCTTCGGGGTCTTTTGTGGTTCCATAAAAATTTTAGGATTGTTTTTTCTACTTCTGTGAAAAATGCCATTGGAATCTTGATAGAGATGGCACTGAATCTATAGATGGCTTTGGGTACTATGGACATTTTAACAATATTAATTCTTCCAGACCATGAACATGGGATACCTTTCCATTTATTTTGTGTCTTCTTCGATTTCTTCCATCAACGTCTTGTAGTTTTCAGTTTAAAGATCTGTCACTTTCTTGGTTAAATTTATTCCTAAGTATCTTATTGTTTTTGATGTCATTGTGAATGAGATCGTTTTATTTCTTTTTCAGATAATGTGTTGTTAGTGTATAGAAACACTATGGATTTTTGTATGTTAACTTTGTACCCTGAAACTTTACTGAATTCGTTGATTAGATCTACCAGTTTTTGGTGGAGTCTTTAGGGTTTTCTACATATAAAATCATGTCACCTGCAAAGAGACAGTTTTACTTCTTTCTTTCCAATTCTGATGCCTTTCATCTTTTAAGGATAAAGTAACATTCTCCTCAACACCATGCTACTATCATTATACCTAAGAATATAAAATTACATAACCTCACTCAAACTTCCCCAGGTATGCAGGAATATATTTATATCTGTTTGCTCCACCCAATCAGGACCCAATTATGGTTCACGCACTGCAACTGGCCACGTTGGTCAGTTTCCTCTAATCCAGAAGAGTCTCGTGACACGGACTTTCTGAAGACTAGTTTCCTTGCAGAAGGTCCTCCCTCCTGGAATGTCTGATTGTCTCCTCAGAGTGTTGTTCACCAAGTTCACGGGGAGTTACATCCCGAGTGCATTTAGCTTGCACCGGCAGTTCTCACAGGTGAGCAAGTGGGTCAGCAGCCCCTGGAGGGCTTGTGGACGCGGGCAGCTGGGCCCACCCCCAGAACGTGTGATTCCTAGGTCTGGGGTGGGCCCGGGAATCCGCACCTCTCACAAGTTCCCCGGGATGTCGCTGCTGCCGCTGCTGCTCTGAAGGCCTCGCTTTGGGATCTACTGGCTGATGCACAAGCAACTCTAGGCATCAGGGGAGGAGGGGCACGGGGTGAAGTGGGATATGACGATGTGGAGAGGGTCAGTGTGGACCAGAGCACGCATGAGATGGGAAGACTGGAACCCGGGGCTTTTCAAGTCTCTAAACACATCTACAGCGTGAACATCTCAAACCCTCCCCACATCCCCCAAAGGTGATCAGACTGTCGTGCACAAGGCGGCCACTTCCTCTGGGGCCCAACCTCACAAATAGCAACATTCTCCAGGGCTGAAGGCTCAGACCCTCCGAAAGTCGGAGTGCCCGACTTCTTCACGGTGCCTTCCAGAGTCATTGGGAGCATTTTAACTAAATGTGGTTTTGACTTTGGAGCTGAATTTCACATGGAACCCCTGCAGACGATGAGACTAAACCAAACCTTTTGGTCTCAGGCCCCCCAAGAGCTTTTATTTATATGGGTTCTCTCTCTTTATATTTGCCATATTAGAAACTAAAACTAATATTTAATACATTCTGACTTAAAAAAATTTCTTTTTGATTATGTACTTTAATACACTTCATACTTTTAGGCTAATCTTTCTTAATCACTACTTTTTTTTTTTAAATACTTTATTTTCCAGAGCAGTTTTAGGTTCACAGCAAAATAGAGTGGAAGATGTAAGTTGCCAATAATTTTTAAACAGTTATTAATTCATTTAAAAGTAACGATGAGGGCCAGCCCCGTGGCTTAGTGGTTAAGTGCGCGCTCTCCGCTACTGGTGGCCCGGGTTCGGATCCCGGGCGCGCACCGATGCACCGCTTCTCCGGCCATGCTGAGGCCGTGTCCCACATACAGCAACTAGAAGGATGTGCAACTA
>JABWHU010001772.1:1047072-1078519 GCA_014189135.1 Dicerorhinus sumatrensis harrissoni | reverse complement strand
AAAAAAAAAAAAAAAAAAGTAACAATGAACCCATTATAGGTTAACAGAAAAAAATATATATTTTTTTAAATTATTTATTTATTTATTTATTTATTTTTTCCCCAAAGCCCCAGTAGATAGTTGTATGTCACAGTTGCACATCCTTCTAGTTGCTGTATGCGGGACGCGGCCTCAGCATGGCTGGAGAAGCGGCGCGTCGGTGCGCGCCCGGGATCCAAACCCAGGCTGCCAGCAGCGGAGTGCGTGCACTTAACCGCTAAGCCACAGGGCCAGCCCAGAAAAAGTATATTTTTATGAAAAATAACTTTTCCGAAACAAAATGGAAAAAAATAACATAGTGAGAAGTGTGGTGTTGTTTTGCAATTTTTGCAAATCTCTTTAATATCTGGCTTGTTAAGAGAGCCAGATCCTCGAATCTGTTTTTGAATTCACATAAATAAATTGCCAGCCACAAACTTGGCTGATTTTAAATTTTCTAGTACCCACATTAAAAAGGCAAAAAGAAACAGGTAAAATTAATGTTAAGATATTGTATTTAACCCAATATATTCAAAATATTATCAACATGTAATCAACATAAAAAATTACTGAAGGGGCTGGCCCGGTGGTGCAGTGGTTAAGTGCGTGAGCTCTGCTGTGGCGACCCGCAGTTCGCAGGTTTGGATCCCGGGCGCACACTGACACATCGCTTAAGCCATGCTGTGGTGGCATCCCATATAAAGTAGAGGAAGATGGGCATGGATGTTAGCCCAGGGCCAGTCTTCCTCAGAAAAAAAAAAATTACTGAAGCACGTGACAATACGTGGCCTCACGGAGACATGTTGCTGGAAAGGGGAGGACCTCACAGTTCCCTTGAAAGGGCCTCGGGGACCCCTGGGTTCCTCAGAGCAGACTTTGAGAACCGCTAGACTCGACTGTATGTGCACAGCCACATAATACATACTACCTGTTATCAAGGGGCTGTGACAAGTGATCAGCAGGTACAAGGCCACCTGGGCGAATCCTAGCCTGGAGATGAGAATGCTAACCTGCACTCCACATTCAACCACGGACTTCAAAACTGCCGTCTCAATCAAGGGAGGGCAGTCAGAAACAATCTCACTCCCCACAGGCCCTGAAAATCCTAAATAGAACCTGAGCAACTATGGCTGCCCTGCCGTCCTACAAAGGGTACTGTAGTAGTATCTGGGGCTGCCATGACAAAGGACCTGAAGCTGTGTGGCTTAAACAACAGGAATCCACTCTCTCACAGTCCTGGAGGTGAACAGTCAGAGATGAAGGGTGGTCCCTTCTGAGACTCGGAGGGAGAACCTGTTCCAGGCTTCTCCCCAGCTTCTGGTGGTTTGCTGGCCATCTTTGGCATTCTTGACTCGAAAAAGCATCACCCTGATTTCTGCCTTCATCCTCACATGGCCGACTCCCTGTGTGTCTCTGCATCCAAATTTCCCCTTCTTATGAGGTTATCCTGGATTCAGGGCCCATCCTACTCCAGCATGACCTCATCTTAATTAGTTACATCTGCAAAGACTCTCTTTCCAAATAAGGTCGCATTCTGAGGTACTGGAGGTTAGGACTTCAACAGAAGAATCTGGGGGACAATTCAACCCATAACAGGTACCACTCAAAGAAAAGTAAACCTTTCGACGGCAGACGTGCTTCTCAGCTTGGCCCAGGTTTAAGTCATCGCACATCTGTAGAGTCTCCATGGGTGGACACAGGAAAGCTGGCTCCGGGCGCTGGACGCAGACAGCCCTCAGCATAGAGAATCGAGATGGGGCGGGCCCCAGAACTGCATGACGACTTACTTTTTGGAGCAGAGCCCCTTCATAAGCCATTTCTCGTGGGCCAGGTGCTGTTCTGACTGCTCTGCATGAATTGTCGTTCGATCCTCACCATGTGATGATGAGATTTGCAGCATTTTCCACACGAGGACACAGGCACAGAGTGGGACTTCCCCAGGGTCCCAGAGCTAGGACAGGGCAGAGCTGGGGTTTTGACACAGGGAGGCCAGTTTCCAGAGCCATCCACTCCCTGTGCTATCCTGATGCATCATCGCAGCAGAATTCATATTTCCCCCATTTTGTTAGAAGTGGCCTTGAGGCTTCAGAGATAGTGAACAACTTGACAAAGATGAGAGACTTAAATCCATCCTTCCAATTCCTGGACAGATGCTCTATTTCCCAGAAAGGTGTCTGAGCCAGCAGATCTGGAGTGGAAAAAAACTGTGCCGTCCGTTATGGATGCCCCTGGCCACATGTGGCCACCAAGCACTTGAAATGCGGCAGGTCTGAACTGAGATGCACTGTGTCAGATACAGACTGGATTTGGAAGACTTAATACCCCCCGAAATGTAAGACATCCCGTTAATAATTTTTCATATTGATTACAAGTTGAGATAATATTTTTCATCTAGTGGGTTAACTAAAATACCTTATTAAAATTAATTTCACCAGTTTTTTTTTACTTTTTTAACGTGGCAACTAGAACATTTAACATCACATATGTGGCTGGCATTTGATTTCTAACAGATCACTCTGCACTGAGTCTCCATTTTAACCTGTACCCTGAAAAATTCTGAAGGAGGAAATTAGAGGACTGTGCTCTTGGAAACATTTTTTACCAGAATATCCAACTTTGGGGGCCGGCCCCGTGGCTTAGTGGTTAAGTGTATGCGCTCTGCTACTGGCGGCCCGGGTTCGATCCCGGGCGCGCACCGACACACCGCTTGTCCGGCCATGCTGAGGCCACGTCCCACATACAGCAACTAGAAGGATGTGCAGCTATGACATACAACTATCTACTGGGGCTTTGAGGAGTAAAAGGAGGAGGATTGGCAATAGATGTTAGCTCAGGGCTGGTCTTCCTCAGCAAAAAGAGGAAGATTGGCGTGGATGTTAGCTGAGGGCTGATCTTCCTCACAAAAAAAAAAAAAAGAATATCCAACTTTGGAATAGTTTCCTGTAAAGCCTTTCACACACTCAAACTTCTACGCATAAGACACAAATTCCAAAGGCCTTCGGTTGCTTTGAAGCTTATGCATCAAATAAAAAGGGGAAAACCATACATGGAAGTGGGTACTCTTGCCTCTGGAGTGTGCCAGCTGCGCTCATCATGACTGTGGGCTTTCACAGCCTCCTGGTTCTGCCGCAGAGCGACTCTGCTCTGGTCCTCTCCCACGTGGTTAGAAGGCTGTCTCTACTCTGTAGTTCTTCACTCCAAGCTGCACGCAATTTCTTGCAATCAGGTTTGTTTCTCCAGGGCTCGCTGGTCAGGGGTTGAAATACTGCGAGTTTCACAATCCGGGCAGGTGAATAGGGATTCCAAACAGGATTGCACACAGTTGCTATATCTGGGTTATGTGTTGACTCAGCCTGAGTCCCAGGAGGGGCCATCACCCGCCCCAGGGGCTGCATGCTGCATGGCATCCTCTCACACGGCCATGCTGCTGCCTCTGATTCTTGGCCCAAGCAGCACGGTGCCCTGAGTTGGCCTAAGGCCTCTCAGAGGTTGAACTCAATGGCTCACGGCTGCAGATGGCTCTGAGTGGCTGGGAGGGCGACAGCAGGTGTGGACCAGGGCGCCCCAACCTGTGCAGCTTTCGGCCAGTGGCTCAACCTCAAGCCCAGGTCTCCAATCTGTAAGGTGAGAGTGTCAAGGGCCAACGGGAGGATTCTGAGAGATTCTGCACAAAATGGAGCTATATTAGTTTCCTAGGGCTGCTAGGTCATACAACATATGACCACAGACTCGGCAGCTTTAAATAAGAGGAATGTATTCCCTGACAGCTCTAGAGACCAGAATTCTGCAACCAAGGTGTCGGGAGCGCTGTGCTCTCTGTGAAGGGTCTAGGGGAGGGTCCTTGCTTTTTCCAGCTTCTAGTGGCTCCTGGCTGCCTCACTCCGATGTCTGCCTCCATTGTCACACAGCCGTCTTCTCCCTGTGGGTTTCTCTGCGTCTGTGTCCAAATTTCCTTCTTCTTATAAGGTCACCAGATACTGGATTTAGGAGCCACCCTAAGCCAGGATGACCTCATCGTGACTTGACCACATCTGCAAAGACCCTCTTCCCAAATAAGGTCACACACAGACAGGTACGGGGCTTTGGGGAGCACACAAGTCAACTCACACCAGCAGCGAAGCAGCGGAGCCAACAGCCCCGCAGCTCTTATTAATGATGTGCCCCTTTGTGCCAGGGGCAGAGCCGGGGCTGAGGGTGCAGCCTGGAGGGGATGGGCAAGGCCCCACTCACAGGAGCTGAGGTACCAGAGGAGAGACAACACACACACACACACACACACACACACACGGGACGTTACAGCTGAGGAGTGCCATAAAGAGAAGGAACGGGCAGTGTGAGAACAGACGACAAGGTCCCTTTAGGTGGGGTAATCAGGATCGGCCCCTTGGAGGAGGCGTCATGTACCAGAGACCCAGGATGGGAAAGACCTGAGCAGGCAAAGGGCTGGGGATCGCCCCAGGCATGGGCAGATCCTAGGAGCTTACAGTCCTGTGCGAAGCCTGTGTCCATCCCAAGTGCAACAGGAAGTCACTGGGCAGCTTTAAGGAGAGTGACTTGACCCAACATGTTTTTAAAAAAAAATCTCTCTGGCTGATTTGTTGAGCAGGGACCACAGGGGGCAAGAGAGGAAGCTGAGTTAGGAGGCGTGTGTGCAGGGCACCCTCTTAGGGGGCCTGAGGCTGCGCCCCCCCGGAAGGCCTGCTGGCAAGGTGGGACCTTGGCTGGCGTCTGGGAACTTGGATTTCTGAAGTGTGATGTTGCAATTTATGATAAGAAATATATATTTGGTCCTCGTCCCCATTCCTGGCAAGAGCTCCTAAAACCCTTGGAATTTCCCAAGTGATGTGAGCCATGAAGGTGTCTTGATAATTCATAACAAGCCCCTTTCAACCACACTTGAGTTTATGTTAATCAGGTAACTTCTGGAAACCCCTAGACAACCACAGGATGGGGGCTGGTTGCCAGGGGAACCAACCATGTGATTAGAGGGTGGGAACTTCCAGTACCACTCTCTGGCCTCTGGGGAGGGGAGGGGCTGGAGGGTGCCTCCATCACCAATGGCCAATGGGATGGTGCCTATGTAGTGAGGCCTCCACAAAGACCCGGAAGGACGGGGGTTCAGAGAGATTCCCAGGTTGGTGAACTCAGAGAACAGGGAGGCTCCGAGCCGCTTCCCACAGACCTTGCCCCATGCATCTCTTCCATCTGGCTGTTCCTGAGTTATATCCTTTGTAATAAACCAGGAGTCTAGTAAGTAGACTGGTTTCCTGACTTCTGTGAGCCGCTCTAGCAAATCAACTGAACCCGAGGAGGGGGTCATGGGAACCTCTGATTTATAGCTGGTCGGTGTGAAGGACGAGTGACAACCTAGACTTGAAATTGGCGTCTGCAGTGGAAGCACCCTTGTGGGACAGAGCCTTCACCTGTGGGACCTGATGCGATCTCCAAGTAGAACCCAGAATTGAGTTCCATTTGGGAGACACCTGGTCGGTGTCCGGGGAAGAATGGAGTTCATTGCTTGGTGGTGTGGGAAAAACAAAACCACCACACTGGAGGCAGAGCTCCCTCCATTCCCTGATGAGGGGCTCTCTGTGCCTGGACTGTCCATACAAACAACGCGGTTCATGCTGACCACCTGCTCTCCTTTGAGGAGTCTGCGATTTGGGGAAGGGCCAGGTAGAGGGTACCAACATGACCAGCTCCCAATAAACACCCTGGATGCTAAGTCTCCCCTGGGCGTCCCTGGTGGACGACACTTCACAGGAGCTGGGGGATTGAGTGTGTCCTGTGTGGCTCCCCTGGGAGGGCTCTGGAAGCCTGAGCCTGGTCTCCACCCACGCGCCCTCCCCTTCGCTGCTTGTGCTTCCTGTCTTTTCACTGTGATAAGTCACAGCTGTGAGCACCACCGTGTGCTGAGTCCTGCAAGTCCTCCTAGCGATGCCCCAAGCCCGGGGATGGTCTTGGGGGCCTCACACAGGAGGCCACTGCAGACTTCCTGGAGTGAGAGGCAGGGCCTGGGCCAGGGCCGTGTCCTTGAATTCCACAGTCCCAGAGGCAGCCTCCTGATTCCTGGAACAGGGCAGCAGCCCCTGGCAGGCCAGGCGGGCAGTGTCCCAGGGGTCACACGTGGCTCCTTCAGCCCTTCTGACGATTCTGTGAGCGCCTCATCCTCTGGATTGGATCTCTTTCAGCCTAAATAACTGGAGTAGCTTGTTTGGGATGCCAACAACGGAGAGAACCCACTCGGTGCGTGCGGTTTGCTCAGAGGCAGACAGGTCGGCGCTGCCCAGTCACGCCTGAGCCTAGGGAGCACCTGCGACTCGCTGCTTTGATGGGCCGTTTGTACACGCAACTATTACAACATAAAATGCTCATTCGCATCCTCACTAGACCTCCCCAATCCCTTCCCGTGCCACCCCCCGCGGGTGCCCGCTCCTCACCGTGAGAACCACTAGAATAAACCGGCATCTTAAATGAACGCCCCCCACACCTACCGTCAAGGCCGAGAACATCCAAGAGCTCCGTCCAAACTTTCCACAGCGTCTCCACAAACATGTCCACTCCCAGCACGAACCTCTCGGTCAGCCTGGTCAAGAACTGCGGAAACAAGCGAACGGTCACTCCCGACTCGGCCACCGCCGCCTTCTTCCCGCTCCCGCCAGGCTCGTGAGCGGACACCTCGCCGGGAAGACAGCCGCCGGCGATGGAGGCCACACCAGCAGCGGCCGCGGAGCCGGGGCGACACCTGCGCGAGCCCGCCCGCCTCGGCCCGGCGGCACCTCGGGCCACGGCAGCCCTGCGCCGCCTCTCCCGCAGTCCCGCGCCCCCTTTTGTCCAGGCCTCTGCCTGATCTCACTTTCAGTCGGCGAGTTTCCGCCCCCGGCCTTTCGCCTAGACGCGTGGTTCTCACTCTGGAGCCGTATCAGCCTCCCGCTGGGCACGTGGAAGTGATGGAGACCTACACCCTGTCCGGCTTTAAGGGGCCTCGGAGGGCTGCATCCGCTCTCCGGGTGATTCCAGAGAACCACTGGGCGGCAATGATGTGAACAGGAGGTGCAGCCTGGCTTCACCTTATGCGTTTGAATACGGGACATTCTATCCACATGGTCAAAAACTCAGAGCTACAAATGGGAATTCAGTGAAAAGTAAGCCTCCCCTCTCACTCCCCAGGAACCCAAATCCCCTTCCGGAGGCACCACTGTCACTCACTCACTTAGATGCACCGGGTGAGAATGGCATAGACAAATGTTTTTCCCACAAACGGCAGCACATGTGTACAGTTCTGCAGGTTTTCTCATGGAACACTGTGGTTACTCAACCTCAGACCGCACAGAGCTGCCTCATTCTTTTTAAAGACGGTACTCCTGCAGCTGTTGAACCAATCCCCTACTGATGTACACCTAGGTTGTTCCCGACCTGCACTACTACCGTGAACGGGGGAGCTGCAATGGGACCCTGTATACGTGCCCTGTGGTTCACAAGTGGAGGATAAATGCCTCAAAGTGAATTGGCTCCAGCATTTTAAATTGGATCATTCCTCCAGGGAAAAGGAGGCGCAGGGTTGAATCAGCAACCGGAGAACAGAGGATGCCAACAACCTCCGGGCAGGACTGTGGCTTGGCTGAGCCTGCACCAGCCTGGGAGTTTAACCGCCTGGGTTCAAATCCTGGGTCCGCCTCTTCCTCCCAGTTAGGCGACCAAGGGTATGTGACATGTAATACAGACCAGGGCTCCAGCTAACAAATGGAGGTCATAGTACCTACCCCATCTGGTTATTTGAGCATTAAATGGGATATTCACGTGAAATGCTTTGAGCACCTGGTAAATGGGCAAAATTCTTACTGACATCCAATATTCTGACAGAGCGCTGACCCCAGTATGTCCTGCAAGGACATCGTCCTCTTAGCCTTAGGTAATCGCACTCTAGAGATCTGTATATTTAAAGACCACATGGCCACCAGCTGATGAACAGATAAACACAGCCTGGCCTATCCGTACAACGGGATAACATTTGGCCATAAAAAGAGAATGAAGTACTGTGGCATGTTCACAGCAATGAACCCTGAAAACATGATTCTAAGGAAAAGAAGCCAGAAACAAAAGACTACATGTTATATGATTCCATTTGTATGAAACGTCCAGAACAGGCAAATCCACTGAGACAGAAAGTAGATTAGTGGTTGCCTAGGGCTAGGGAGGGGGCGACTGCTAAAAGGTATAGAATTTCTCTTTGCAGTGATGAAAATGTTCTAACATTGACTGTGGTGATGGCTGCACAACTCTGTGAATATACTAACAACCACCGAATTGTACACTTTAAATGGATGAATCGTATGGTATCGTGAATTATACCTCCATAAAGCTGCTATTAAAAAAATGGAAGGGTTAAAAAAAAAAAGAATAATGGGAGAGTTGACATTAAAAAAACACCAAGGACACTGTGGAGAACGCCAGAAGGAAACATATATGTCAGAGAGAAAGAGGGTGATGGCCCCTCTCTTTGGTGGGGTAGGTGGGTGGGGAGATGTGGGAGAATGTATCTCCACCCAGCTAGAAGGCACATTGGTATTGGTTTGGTTATAATTCTTTTCTTTTTGCTGAGGAAGATTGGCCCTGAGCTAACATCTGTTGCCAAACTTCCTCTATTTTGTACGTGGGTCGCCACCACAGCATGGCCACGAGTGGTGTAGGTCCACACCCAGGAAGAGGACCTGAGCCGCTGAAGGGGAGTGTGTGGAACTTAACCACTCAGCCACGGGGGCCAGCCCCAATTCTTTTTTTTTTTTTGAGGAAGATTGGCCCTGAGCTAACATCTCTTGCCAATCTTCCTCTTTTTTTTTTCCTCCCCAAAGCCCCAGTACATAGTTGTATATCCTAGTTGTAGGGCGTTCCAGTTCTTCTATGTGTGACGCCGCTTCAGCATGGCTTGATGAGCGGCGTGTAGGTCCGCGCCCAGGATCCAAACCAGCCAACCCCGGGCCGCCAAAGCGGAATGGACGAACTTAACCACTGCGCCACCGGGCTGGCCCCCCAATTCTTTTTTTTTAAAGAGCTTTATTGATGTATCTTTTACATACCACTGAGTTCATGTCTTTAAAGTGGACAGTTCTGTGGTTTTTAGAATATTCACAAGGTTGTACAGCCATCACCATAATCTAATTTTAGAACATTTTCATTGCCCCAAAGGAAGCCTTGTCCCCATCAGCAGTCACTCCTGTTCCCTCCACCCCCAGCCTAGGCAACCACTAATCTCTCTCTGTCTCTACGGATTTGCCTTTCTGGACTTTCCACACTAACGGGATCATGCAATACCTGACATTTTGTGCCTGGCTCCTTTCACTCAAAACAACATTTTCAAGGTTCACCCGTGTCGTGGCATGAATCAGTACTTAATTCCTTTTTATTGCCAAATAGCATTCTATTTTACAGATATACCAGATTTTGTTTCTACTGTCACAATTCTTTAAAGTATGTACAATTTGTACACATTGGTCGATGGAGAGCAATTTTTATAATTTGTTCCAATGGAGGGAAAAGGAAAGGGCTCCACACCACGGCTTTTGTGAGAAAAGGATATCGGGCCTTTAAAATGGCACCAACTCCCCTAGAAAGGGGGTGAGGAAGCAGTTATTTGGGAAGGAAGAGACGGTACTGCTCATGCTGATGAATCTCTCCAGGACTCAGCTTTCTCAGCTGTAAACTGGGGCTAGGAGAGGACTGGACACGAGAACCTGTAAAGACCCCAGCACACACCAGCACACAGCAAGTGCCTGGGCGCTGGGTGGCCAGAGTGTTTCTGGCAGATACGCGAATGGTTGGGCGACCTGGCGCTCCCTGCAGACTGAGCAATCACCGACCGTGTAACGCACGTCTTGAAGGAGCTGGGAAACCTGGCACACCTGAGAACCTGCATGCCCGGGCATGACCTGGCAGTGCTCAGGACAGGCCCACCTGAGAAGTGGCCAGGCAGGAGGACGGATGCAGGGACGGGCCCAGGGTTGGCCTCCCTAATCCTGCACCAGGAGAACCTGCTCTCCGCTCTGAGGGCTGGCACTGCCTGCTCTGGCTACTGCTCCGTTGTCTCTGTGAAGACACAGGAGCCCTGAGGGGGTGTCATGGGCTGAACTGTGTTCCTCCAAAATTCCTATATTGAAGCCCTAACCCCCAGCACCTCAGAATGTGACTGGATTTGGAGATCAGGTCTTTAAAGAGGTAACTAAGGTAAAATGAGGTCATTAGGGTGGGCCCTCATCTAACAGGACTTGTGACCTTATCAGAAGGGGAGATGAGGACACAGACAAGTACGGAGGGAAGATCCTGTGAGGACACAGGGAGAAGCCAGTCATCCACAGCCAAGGAGAGAGGCCTCAGGAGAAACCAGCCCTGCTGACACCTTGATCTCAGATTTCTAGTAAATTCCTGTGGTTTAAGCCGCCCAGTCAGTGGTACTTTGTTATGGAGCCCTAGCAGACCAATACAGGGGGTTACAACGAAGCCCAGGGCCTGAAGCAGGTCACAGAAATCAGTGAAAAACCGAACCTGACTGGGATCAGGCCCCGGGTCTCGCTATGGGTTCACGGGAATCGGGGATGGAGGAACAAGGGACACCACCACGAGGACCAAATGCAAATGTGGAGACAGCTACGGGGCACATGCCCCACCTGCCCGGGCTTCTCCACCAAGTAAACTGGCCTTGAATCAAAAAACACCGCAGGAGGGAGAGGAGGAGCCGTTAAAACAAAAAGCCACTGAAATCACGTTGAGTGTGCGCCCTTGCCAGGACATGATGACAATGGCTCTTTGCCTCTGTGCTCTTCCTCCCAAAACCCATGACCCCAGTCTAATCATGAGAAAACCATCAGACCCATCCCCATCGAGGGGCATCCTACAGAATCCCTGACCAGTCCTCCCGAAAACCGTCCAGGTCATCAAAACCAAGAAAAGTCTGAGAAACCGTCACATCAAGAGGAGCCTCAGGAGGCATGACAACTAAATGTAACGTGGTGTCCTGGACGGGATCCTGCAGCAGAAAAAGGACATTAGGTAGAAACCAAGGACATCTAAATAAAGTACGAACTTTAGCTAATAATGATGTATCCATACTGGTTCATTGACGTAACAACCGTACTATAAAAATGTAAGATGTTAACAAGAGGGGAAAATGGGTACGGGGTATTTGGGAACTCTGTACTATACTCTCAATTTTCTATAAATCTAAAACTGTTCTAAAAAAATAAAGAGATTAAAAATGAGAGAGACTTAAAATACATATCAGTTAAGCCCAAGTGTAGACTTTGTTTGGATCCCAACTCAAACAAAGCAATTTTGTAAAAAGAATTTTGAGTCCGTCGATATCGGAAAATGGACTTGGGTTAGTTGTTAAAGAACTGTCATGAGCTGTGATCATGGTATTGTGGTCATGAGTTTACAAACTTTTTATTTGTTAAAGATGCAGACTGATGTATTCAAAGGTGAACTAATATGTCTTGGATTAACTTTAAAATACTAGTCCAGGGCCAGCCCCGTCGTTTGGCGGTTAAGTGCACACACTCCGCTACTGGCAGCCCGGATTCGGATCCTGGGCGCACACAGACACACCACTTGTCAGACCATGCTGAGGCTGCGTCCCACATACAGCAGCTAGAAAGATGTGCAACTATGACATACAACTATCTTCCAGGGGATTGGGGAGAAAAAGAGAAAAAAAAGGAGGATTGGCAATAGATGTTAGCTCAGAGCCAGTCTTCCTCAGCAAAAAGGAGGATTGGCACGGATGTTAGCTCAGGGCTGATCTTCCTCACAAAAAAAAAAGAATTATAAAATACTAGTCTAGGTTAAAAAAAATTTTTGATGGGGGGATAGACGTAACGAGAATGGCAGCAAGTTGATCAACTGAAGCACTGGGTGGTAGGTCCGGGGGTTCATTATACGATTCTTCGTCCCTTTGTGTATGTTCAACAATTTTCAGGGTGAAAAGCTAAAACAAGGAAGATTCCGGTGAATGAACTTAGGAGGCCTGTGGCCGTGGCCCTGGGAGGGGACAAGATTACTCCAGCTCAGGATTTCATCACCTCTTCCCTTACACCAACTCCACCCTACTCTCTCCTCACCCCATCACACCTCCCCAGGCACAGGCAAACTGGCTCCAAGGAAAAGGAGACTGTCAGGGCAAATGTGCCTTGATGAGCAAGTCAGAGAAGGGGCGAGAGGTTCTGCAGTTCAGAGGTTGCCCAAGCATCTGAAGAACACAACAAGATGCAAAGGTGACAGGAACTAAAAATGCGGGAACATACAGGTCATGAATGCATCACAAAGGAGAAAAGGAACCTCTAGGGTAGAAGGTCCACTGAACCTCAACCAAAGGTCCCGGTAAAGGGACACACTGACACCACGTGCCCCAAGGTGCTGCCACGGCAGAGACACAAACCCCTTATGCAGAATTCTCGCTGGAATTGTATGCCCTCAACCTAACCCCAAGGAAACAATCGGACAGTACACACTACTGGACATTTCGAAAGACAACTGGCCAGTCCAAATCACAGTCAGATGCCATCTCAGCCCCACTGGGATGGCTACAATCAAAAGACAGACAATAACAAGTGTTGACGAGGATGTGGAGGAACTGGAACCCACATACACTGCCAGTGGGAACGTGAAATGGTACAGCTGTACAGAGGTTCCTTGAAATGTTAGTTACCATATGACCCAGCAAATCCACTCCTAGGTACATACCCAAAGCGTTGAAAACATACATTGACACAAAAACTTGTACAGGAATGTTCTTCACAGCATGATATGCAGTGGAAACAACCCAAATGTCTATCAACTGAATGGATAAATAAAAAGCCATAACAGGGAATGAAGCACTGACACCTGATACGACATGGATGAACCTTGAAAACATCAAGCTAAACAAAAGAAGCCAGTCACACTGTATGATTCCATTTACATGAATAGGACAACCGGCCCAAGGTCACCCAAGTGAGAAGCAGAGCTGGGATGTAAATCCATGTCTGTTGGGCCTCAAGGCCCATGCTCCAAACCCAAAAGTGGTGGGTGTATTTTAGACATGTCTTAGATTAGAACATGGGGTGTTTCTTTAAACACCATCAAGCTTCACAATCCACCATGCAGGTCTGGCCAGTAAGCCCAGGGGCGCTGAAAACTACACTTGCTAGCAGACTCAGTTTTCCTTTAATTAAGATTAACAAAACAACCTCCCCCAAGCCTGGCTGGTCTGGGCTACTCTCAGCAGGAAATAAAATAATTCTAGATGGTGCACTGATAGCGGAACCGGGAAGGGTCACGAGGCAGGAAGACCAGTGAGGGCACCGGTGTGGGCTCCAGGCCCACTCTGCCTGGGTTCAAATCTTGGCTCTGCCACTCAGTCTGACCTGGAGCCAGTCACGTCACCATGCTGTGCCTCAGTTTCCCCATCTGTAAAATGGAAACAGTAACAGTACCAACTTCATAGGGTTGGTCTAAGGATTAAACGAGTTTATCTATAAAAGCACTTTGTGAATTTTAAGCAAATAACAAAAGTTAGAATTATCGTCTCTATTGAAGGCACAAACCCTGGTTTACTCCGGAAAGAGTTCTGACCTCGAGATGCTCAGATTCTTTGCCAGAATACAGCTGTCTTACTGATACCAACCCAGAGGTTAAGCCCTTAAATATCTGTTTTGAATTTCATGTCAGTGGACTTTGGATTCTCACAGAACCGTCAGCTGAGACACGGGTTGCTTGCACGTAACCGGCACAGTCAGACTTCTTTCTGCTCTAAAACAAACGCTTTCTGCAGACGTGCAGGTTCACCTTCTCCCACCCTTCACGTCCAGGCTGACTGGAGGGCAGTCTTTGGGCATTCAGGTTGGGTCATCTTTCTCCCTCCTCGGCCACCTACAGAGTTCTCTCCCCCTGGAACCCACAACCTCCGCAAGAGGCATCCACACACCCGGAGGAGGGTGGTCAGAAGTTAGTTTTCCTAACAAATTAACCTGTCTTTCATTTTATCCAGGAAGAATATCCGGCCAATCTGATTTGGGGTTTTTTGTTTTTGTTTTTTTATTTTTTATTTTTGTGAGGAAGATGAGCCCTGAGCTAACATCCATGCCAATCCTCCTCTTTTTGCTGAGGAAGACCGGCTCTGAGCTAACACCTATTGCCAATCCTCTTCCTTTTTCTCCCCAAAGCCCCAGTAGATAGTTGTATGTCACAGCTGCACATCCTTCTAGTTGCTGTATGCGGCATGCGGCCTCAGCATGGCCGGAGAAGTGGTGCGTTGGTGCGCGCCCGGATCCGAACCCCGGGCCGCCAGTAGCGGAGCTCGCGCACTTAACCACTAAGCCACGGAGCCGGCCCCTGATTTGGGTTTTAGTGGTCTTCTTTTTCCTCTCCATCTCAAGCACCAGAAAACTTTTTTTCACCCTGAAAGTCCTTCCAGCAGGGCTAAGCAACGCTGACTGGCGCCTTGGCCAGGACATATTAACAATAATGGACACCGATTCAGCCATTACTCTGGGCCAGGAAAGTATCAACGACTCACAATTACAACCTCATAATTAAGATGTTATTATTACTCCCATTTAAGGGATTAAAAAACTGAGGTTCAAAGAAGTAAAGCCACTTGCCTAAAGCCAGCCAGCTTGCAAGTGGCAGAACCCAAACTTAAACCCAAACTTCTCTCCAAAACCCCAGTGCTAGCGTGGAGCAAAGGAATGAATGAGACTGTACTCAGAAAACCGCAGTACCACATGCAACTGTCCCCTGTTCACTTCCCGTTTCTCTCGAGCTGCTCTGTGGACTTCTGCCCCAATGGCGTGCTTGTCTCAGCTCCAGAGTGCCAGCCCGGGAGCCTCCCCCGCTCCTCCTGAGCACTCAGCACCATTCCCAGGGGGGCTGCAGGCTCCTCAACAGCCCGAAAGTACACAAAACGCTCCAAGGAAAAGACCCAGCACACAGTAGGTGCTCAGGAGGGTTACTGTGCCCGGTTGCCAAAGCAACAGAGCAGACTGCATTACTCCCTTTTTCTTTTCTTATAAAATCAAAAAAAAATGCTAAATATCTTCAAAGCAGAGGGAGGAGGGCCTAAGGTGCTCGGGGAAGTGGGTCGGATGCGACGCTAGACGAAATTCGGCGTTGTCGGGGAGCGCGCAGCAGCGCGGGGAGAGGGCGCGGGCGGGCAGGGCGCCCCCTGGGCCGCGGCCGGTGCCTGGCTCACAGTAGGTGCTCATTCAAACGTGCTGAATGAATGAATGAGAGGCGCGGCCGGCGTCAGCGCAGCCAGGGGAGGCCCCCGGTGCGCCGCCCTCGGGGGCAAGGTCCAAGGAGAAGCGCGGCGCGGAGGAGAGGGCGCCCCGAGGCCCTGCGCCGGAACCGGCCTCCAGACCCGACGCCGGCCGGGCAGCGCGGGGAGCTGCAGGCGCAGGCCGCGGGGCGCAGGCCGGGCACCCCCGCCCCGGCCCGGGCACCCCTCTTCCCGCGTCCCGGCCGGCCGGCAGCCCCCGAGGCCGCGCACGGCCCAGGCCGGCCCCCGGCGCCAGGTGCGCGGCGGCCGGGGCAAGGTGACCGCGGGCCCGGCGCCCACCTTCTGAGCCGCGCGCACGTTGTCCTCGCCGAACAGGCTGCTGACGCTCTGCGAGAAGGTGTTGACCGTGCGGCGGTAGCTGTTCTTCTCGGCGCCGCCGCGGCCCCGCGCCCCCTGCGCGCCCGGGGCCAGCAGCCCGAGCAGCAGCAGCAGCAGCAGCAGGAGCCCAGCCCGGGCCCGGGACCAGCCCCAGGCGCGCGCGCCCATGCTGGGGCCGGCGGGATCGGGGTCGGGGAGAAGGGCGACGGCCGCAGGGGGGGACGCGGCGGCTCCGGCGGGGACCGCGTTGGCGCGCTCCGGGCCGCGCGCCTCGCTTCTGCCGGCTGCCGCCGCCGCCGCCGCTGCGCCACCTGCCCCGCCCCGCGCGCTCGGGCGGGCGGCTCTGCCCACGCCTCGCCCCGCCCCCGGACGCGGGACCCGGCCGCCCACCTGGCCGACCCGGCGGCCGCGGCTTGAGGTTGCTTTGTTTACCCCCCCGCCAAGCCCTCCATGAACTGGTGGCGTTTTAACCTTCTAAAAAAATAATTTCTATTTTTAACTTTTCTGTTAAAAGCAACGCATGCCTGTAAAACTTGCAACAGCCTCAGCAAGGGTAATGACTGCAATTAATTGGAAAATATAAAATATATCACTGAATTTAGAATGGTACCCAACAATTGGCCATCGGATGGCAAGGGCGCCAGCTCATTCATTCATTCTGAAATGTTTAAACAAAGGGAAAGACTCAGCCATCCCTCCTGCTCTTTCTGAACGAACTGTATTTCAGAGTTCCAAAACAGTTGAGGAGGGAAAGTTCCGTTTAGATAAGTCCAGCTAGTAACTGAGGAGGGAGTGAGAAAAATTAGAACATCATTTTGCACCTCTTAATGAAATGATGGATCCAGGCGACGATCACCAAGAGACTAAAACCAAGAGGTGACAGTTGGTGGGGAACTTGAAAATGGAGGGGCCAAGGTGTCCCGACCTGGACCCGCCAATCTTAGTAGCAGGAAGTACCAGCGCCACCTATGATGGATTGGAGCCATAACCCGCCCTGGCCTCTACCTCTAACCAACGGTTTAGCGGAAATATGGGGGATGGAGGCAAAAATTAGAAGCGGCAGAAGCAATCAGCCAAATCCAGAATGTGAAGCATTCTACAGGACAAACATCCCGGTTTCTTCAATAAGTAAATGGTATAAAAAGTGAAGGGTGGGGAGGATTATTGGTTTTAAAAGACTGAAAAGCCATAATAACCAAATGCAAAGCAAGGGGCTTGTTTGCATCCTAAATCAAACAAACCATGTCTAACCACACATTTTTTGAGACAACCAGGAAAATGAAACAATTTTTGCCAATCAAAAAGTGAAAAAAGGTATCTCCTTTTAGTTTTTTTTTTTTTATAATTTTATTTATTTATTTTCCCCCCAAAGCCCCAGTAGATAGTTGTATGTCATAGCTGCACTTCCTTCTAGTTGCTGTATGTGGGACGAGGCCTCAGCATGGTGGGAGAAGCGGTGCGTCAGTGCGCGCCCCGGATTCGAATCTCGCTGCCAGCAGCGCAGCGCGCGTGCACTCAACCGCTAAGCCACAGGGCCGGCCCTAGGTATCTCCTTTTTGAACTTCACTTTTTTCCAGATTCCTGGTGAGGTTTTCATGTATTTATTGGCCCTGTGATCTACTCTTCTGTGAATTGCCTGTTCATACCCTCTGACCCTTTTTTCTTATCTTCTTTTTTAAAGTAAACTTTTTAAATCAGAGTATAGCATATGAACAGAAAAATACACAAATCATAAGGTGCCTCTCTCTGAATTTTCACAAATTGAACACTCAGGGTAACCAGCGCCCAGATGGAGAAATAGAACGTTAGCAGCTTCCCAGAAAGGCTCCCTTTGCACTGTTCACTATGTCCCTCTCCAAAATTTAGGGGATTCATTTTGCCTGATTTTGAGCTTTATGTAAATGGGATCACACAGTATGATCTTTTGTGATTGGCTTCTTTTCTTCAATGTTATGTTTATGAGATCCATGTTGTTGTGTATACCTCTTTTCCTTCTTGCTTTATACAATGTTCTTTACATCTTCTGGAAATAATCCTTAGATGTGTAATATTTTAGAAGAATATATAGGAGAATGTACTATTACCTACTTAAAAATGGACGCACTTAAAAAAATTATTTTATTGAGGTCATATTGGCCTGTGTAAATTTCAGGTGTACATTATTATATTTCAGCTTCTGTATAGACTGCATCATGTTCACCACCAACAGTCTAGTTTCTACCCATCACCGTATATGTGCCCCTTTACCCCTTTTGCCCTCCCCCGGATACACTTTTTATTTGCTTAAATAAAAATATTTTTAAAAGAAACTGCAGATCACTGTCATCCTAAGCAATAAAATCCATGAAAATACAGGTTTAATATGCTAATTATACTCTTTTCCCCCAAATCCTTCTAAATTAATATATAACTTTAAAAACATGCTCTTATGTTTACTATCTAAATCCTCTCAGGCACCACCTGTGTGTTTGTGGGGTTTGTTTTTGGATGTTTTTCGGGAAAGGAGGGGAACTTATCCAAATTCAGTCACACTCTTCATTCATTTATTCATTCTTATAGTCAACAACTATTTATTGCTTACCTACGCTGCAGCCAGATCTTGAACTAGATTCTTCAAATGTTTTTCCTGGGGCAGTAACTTTGTCAGTTAAAAAAAATAACTTTATCCTTTCTAAAATTCTAAAATAACTACTAGTGCCTTCATCTTTTTTGGTAATATAATTTAAATGTTTGCCCTTAATGAGTTAATGTTTTTAACAGAAAAACGGCGACATAATATGACCGTTCTATTTGCAAGATAATTACAGGATTCAGAAAATACATTATGTCCAAGTGCGCTACAGACAGTGTGATGTGGTAATGAGAGTTTAAAATTGTGTAATAGATGCCTTCTTCTTTTAGTTCTTCTATCTGTCCGCGTAATGAAAATATCTAGTGCCGTTTTATGATGCAACTAATGTGTGTTTCTTGTAGGAATATCAGAAAATGCAAATAAGCAAAAAAGAGAAGAAAGAAGTTTGTATTAGGGGAAGGGATATATTTTAAAAGGTGACAAGACACTCTCACTCCCAAGTAGCCAAATTAGCATTAGTAAATAATTCGGTTTTAGAGACTGACTACACCACACGGCCTCTGCTGGGACCTCAGGCCTCGCTCCCGCCTCTAAATTGGCCCCGCCCCTGCCCCGGCTGGCTCCGCCCCGTCCCCGGACTGGCCCCGCCTCCAGCCCCGGACCTCGCGGGCCCACTTAGTCCCAGCTCTCGCGAGAGCGCATTCCGGAAGTCTCTCGGCCTGGGCGAGTGGTTTGGGAGCCCACGTGGGCTGGGCTTTGGGGTGTGCTGCTGGTGACCCCCGTCAGAGCCGAAAGTGAGCAGGGCGCCATGGGGAAGCTGCGCCGGCGGTACAACGTCAGGGGGCGCCAGCAGGTGGCCCCCGGCCCCTCGAAGGGCGCCCCCGAGCCGCCCCCCGTGCGGCTGGAGCTAGAGGGTAAGGCGTCCCGGGACCGGGGCTGGGTGTCAGGGAGGGGTCACCCAGGGCCTCGCGGCCAGGACTGGGCAGTGGGGGCCGAAGGGCTTCCGGACTGTGCCCTGCCTCCGCGACTCCGGGCGGGGGGCCGGAGAGAACCCCCTCTCAGATGATCCACAGGAGGGGGCACAGTGACAGTCTAGCTTTAACAACGAGTTTGGGCCATACCCGGGCTTGTTCTCTTAGGGTCCAGCCCTAGTATAGCAGCGTGGGGAATTTGGGCGAGAAAATGAGGTAGTTCTGTGCTTTCCGATGGCTTCGGTTATAATCTCTTTGACCCCTAAATTTGGATTTGTCAGCGTAGACCTGTCTCCTCAACTCCAGGCTGCTTGACATTTCTGCTCAGACTCCTTTTTAGTAGGAGCGCCTATTCTAGGAGACGTAACAGAAGAGGAGATTTAAAAAAAAATCGATGCCGTACTGAGCTTAGATGCTCCTGGGAAGAGACGGGCAGAGATAAATATGTAAAATATATAGAATGTTGTGTGGATGTATGACTGAAGAGATAAAGCGGAAGAGGGGTTTGGGGGGCTGCAGTGTTCCATAGAGTGGGCGGGGCAGGCCTCACTGAGAAAGCACTGCTTTCAAGACCTGAAGGTGGCCAGCATGGCTGAGGGCAGATGAAATTAAAAACGGGATCGGGATCACGTAGGGCCTTGTGGGTCATGGTGAGGACGGTGGTGTATAGAGCAGATGAGGGGCACTGCGTGGGCTTATGTTTTAACAGCATCTCTGAAAAGCAGTAGAGGGCAAAGCAGAGCCGGGCTGCTGGGTTAGGAGGCTGTTGAGTGCGCTCGCCTAGGTGGGAGTCGATGCCTGGACCAGGGAGGCAGCCGCAGAGGAGGTAAGAGGTGGTTGGATTCAGGATGTACTTTGAAGGTGGAGCTGGCAGGATTTACTGGCTGGCGGTGCACAAGAACAAGGGAGATGTCAAGAATGACTCCAGCCTCTGGAGAAGGTGGGGGTGGGCGGCTTGCGGGGAGACCAAGAGCTCGGTTTTGGATACCAGTGGTTGGGGGCCTGTTAGATATCCGGGGAGAGAGGGTAGGCAGGCAGCTGCTGACGCGGATGCTCAAGAGAGGCAAGTCCCGGTGGAGATAGCAATTTGGGATCATCTGTGAATAGACGATGTTTATTTCAAGTCCACAGGCTGGATGAGCTCGCTGAGTCCAGCCCTGGAGGAGAGGGGACTGAGGAGGTGATGGAGCAGCCTGGGAGGTGGGAGGAGAGCACTGGGAGAGTGTCGTTGTCCAGGGACCCTGGTGGAGGACCCACTGTCTGCGTCAGAAGGTGCTGTGGGGTCGGGGAGGGAGAGAAGGATGTGGGATGTAACCCTGGGGAGGCCATTGATGACCTTGATGGGGCCAGTTTCGGAGGAGAGTTGGGGTGAAGTGATTGAGTAGGTTCAAAGTTGTCTTCCAGGCCCCCCAAACCGAGCACATTTCAAGCTGCTTGTGTGTGCTCCCTGAAGTCCGTGTTGATTTAGGAAAGAGTGGGCCTAGATTCCGGAGATGGAGGAAGGGATAGCCAGAGCCCCTGGAGAAGCCTGTTTTCCTTGACCAAGTAATTGGCCCCTGTTCCACACCTTACTGGACCTGAAGGGCAGTGAGGTTGTAGGAAAGAATGTTGGGGTGGGAATCCAGAGTCTGCATTCCCTCCCCAGAAGTTGCACGGATAGGCTGGGAGTTGAAGCAAATCGTTTAACATCTTTGTGCCTCAGTTTTCTCTTCTGTAAATTGGGTCCAGTAGTAATAGCCATCTCACCTGCTATCAGACTTTTGGAGGTGGTATTTTGGGAGAATATGTTTATGACTGAAATGAGGATGCTTTGAAAAGTGGAGATGTGACGTGTCCTGTGATGGGCGTCATCGTTGTGATAGCAGTGACAGCTCAAGACGTGAGACCGCACCTCTAAGAGGACAGAAGACCCCAGGCTGACAGTTGCAACCTGATGATCAGAGCAGAGGGGCCGAGTTCTCTTACACCCAAAGATTGGCGAAAGTGGTTTCTTACCTCAGAACAAGGCATCTCCGTGGATCCCCGCCTTTCTGAGGGGCCAGAGGGATCTTGTAAGAACGTAAATCAGATTGCCTTCTTCAAAGAGCTTTCCCTGACCACCGATCCAATATCGCGACCCACTTATTTTTATCTTTACCACATCCCCTATTTTTTTTATCTATGGCACAGTTCTCAAATTTTTTGGACTAAGGACCCTTTTACATTCTTAAAATTTGAGGGCCCCCAAGTGCTTTTGTTTTAATGCGGGTTATATCTATCAATATTTACCGTATTAGAAATTAAAACTAAGAAATTTGGAAACACAAGCATGTACAAACACATGCTCCTTTACCTGTCAGAGCAGCAACATGTCACATGATTTGGAGCCCCTGGAAAATGCCACTATACGTTCTTTTTTTTTTCTGTTTTTAATTCTGTTTATTTGAGAATTGCAAAACAGCTTGCGTTGCTTAAAACTGTCTCATTCTTCTTCATGAGGGTCACATAACCTCTCCTACACTTTGTAAAAAGTAAAGATGCATGAAGCCTGAGTAGTTAATAAAAGAGTCAGATACTGCCCATAGGGAACACTGGAGAGGGAATTCTAGTTTTAGCTGTCAGGCAGAAATAGGTGCTCCCTGGGGTCTCTCCTCCCCAAGCTGCTGCATTGGGTTGAGTTGAAGAGTGATATGATAGCTGAATTGTGGTCTAGATCGTATACTTTCAGACTATGACATTTAAAAAATAGGGGCTGGAGGCCAGCTCGGTGGCGTAGCGGTTAAGTGTGCGCACTCTGCTTCGGCAGCCTGGGGTTTGCGGGTTCAGATCCCAGGCACAGACCTACACACCGCTCATCAAGCCATGCTGTGGCAGGCGTCCCATATACAAAATACAGGAAGATGGGCACAGATGTTAGCTCGGGGACAATCTTCCTCAGCAAAAAGAGGAAGATTGGCATTGGATGTTAGCTCATGGCCAGTCTTCCTCACCAGAAAAAAAAAAATAGATATGACACAAACTCAGTCCTTAGTCCACTGCATACTCTTTAGAATGTCATAGTATTATTACGGAAATAGTTTTGAGCTCACGGACCCACTGAGAGCAGGACCACACTCTGAGGAGAGCACTACCCTGCTTACTGGTACCCCCAAACACACACTGGGATGGAGGTGCCCCGGCCCACAGCAAAGCCTGACCCGTGGCAGGTGCTGGGTAGACGAATTGAGTGAATGCATGACGGGCCTGCACCCCTGTTCCTGTGTGGTGCTCAGGCGGCTCACACATGGGGCAGGGGGGCCCGGGAGAGGCGGAATGGAGTCCCCCAGAGGAAAATGTCTTTAAGGCAGAGTCTTGGGGGTCGAAAGCGTCTGCACTCTCTGGCCTCCGAGGCTGGGGCTCAGGCAAGTGTGTCTTTTCAGATAAGGGCACATTGAAAGGAGTTGATGCAAGCAACGCGCTCGTTCTGCCTGGGAAGAAGAAAAAGAAGACGAAGGCCCCTCCCCTGTCAAAGAAGGAGAAGAAACCCCTGACCAAGAAGGAGCGGAAAGCACTGCAGAAAATCTTAGAACAGAAGGAGAAAAAGAGCCAGGTACGCCCGGTCTGTCGGGTCTGCACACGGCCCTCCAGACGGGGAGAGAGGGGAGGCCTGTGTCCCCTGACTTGATCTCTGCAGCAGGACTGTCCAGTAGCACTTTGTGGAATGAGGGACGTGCTCTGTGTCTGCACAATGCGGTGCGGTTGTCACTAGCCGCGTGTGGCCATTGAGCACTTGGAATATGGCTAGTGTGGCCGAGGGTTCAACTTTTAATGTGACTTAATTTTAATTAATTTAAATTCAAATAGCCACGCGTGGCTAGCGACCCCCCCATCAGACACATAGCTCCAGAACCTTCTAGCCCTCTGGGGGTCATGCTGCCTGGGTCTCTCAGTCTGGGATGGCCCAGGGGTGTTGAGGCCAGATGTTTGTTAACTGGGGACTCAGTTAATCAACGTGCTCATCTTGTTTTTTTCCTTCTAATCATTTTGTGTTATTTATTTTTTAATTTTATTCTGGAGAATTTTAACCTTTTTTCCCTTGATATTTTAAGGGAAAAATTTTGTAATGGGAAATTCAGACATATAAAAGTAGAGAAGATATGTGAAGAACTCCTGTGTACCTGACACCAGCTCCAACAGCTGTCAGCCCATGGTTGACCTCGGGCCGTCTCTACTGCTGGTCACTCTCCCTCCTCCTGGGTCAAGGCCCAGGTCACATAAATCTGTGTTCGTTTCTTGTGGCACCCACAACAGATGACCACAGTTCTGGAGTCCAGCGGTCTGAAATCCAGGTGTGGGCAGGGTGGTGCTCCCTCTGCAGGCTCCAGGGGAGGGTCCTTCCCGCCTCCGCCGGCTGCGGGCGGCTCCAAGCGTTCCTTGGCTGGTGGCCCCATCCCTCCATCTCGGCCTTTGTCTTCACCTGGCCTTATCCCCTGGGTGTGTCTCATAAGGATACTCGCCTTTGGAGTTAGGACCACGTGGATAATCCAGGCTCTCATCTCCAGGCCCTGAACTTCGTTATGTTGGCAAAGACCCTTTTTCCAAATGAGATCACTTTCTGGGACGTGGACATATCTTTTGGAGGCCACCATTCAACCCACTATATGTAACATTTTATCCATAAATATTTCAATTTGCATCTCTAAAGTAAGGATCATTTTAAATAACCACAATACCAGTAGCACACCTAAATTCTTAAAAAATATCATCAACTCCCAGTTAATGGTCAAATCTCCAATTCTTTCATAGATACTGCCCCACCCCGACTCTTTTTTTTCCCCTTATAATTTTTTTGTTGAAGAAGTTGAGTTGTTTGTCTCATAGAGTTTCCCACGGTCTGGGTTTTTTAAATTTTGTCTCTGTGGTGTAGTTAAACACCCTCCTCGCCCTCTGGATTTCCAGTAAACTGGTATTTGGATCTGTGGCAGCGATTCTCAACCGGGACAGATGTGCCCCCAGGGAACATTTGGCCTCATCTGGAGACACTTAGGGTCATGATGACTTGGGGGTGCTGCTGGCATCTCGTGGGTAGAGGCCTGGGATGCTGCTAAATGGCCTACATCGCACAGAAAAAACAAAAATTACCCAGCCCAAAATGCCAGTAACGTGGAGACAGAAACCCCGACCAGAGGCTTCATGAGATTCACGTGTGACTCTGTCAGGGTCGCCATGTGGTGCTGTGTCCACCCGGTGCCACACCGGGCCCCCTGGCAGCACCGACGCTCAGTCCTGAGCCCTTACCGCACAGAGATGTGCTCTCCCAGGAGTCTGTTCTTTTAAATCCTGTGCAGCACTTTTTCCACTGTTCTGTGCCTTGTTATTTCTTTTATTGATTGTGAAATACATACAGAAGCACGTATAAAATGGTAATTTTAAGAATAATAAAACAAAAACTCGTGAAATGGTCACCCAGGGGAAAGCAACCACCTGGGCCGCCCTCCCCCACCACGTTGCTTTATTCAGGGCAGCGTGGGGACCAGCGCCTGTCACACAGAGCAGCTCCCCTGTAGTCACAGCTGGCAGGGCTGCTTTATACAGACGGGCCTGCTTCATTCATTCGGTCACCGGTTGATGGGCATCTGGGTAGTCAATGGCCTTCTCTTAAGACACACAGAGATGCAAAGAGAGCCTTGTTTATCCAACCCCAGACTCCGTCAGGGGGTGAAAAGCCGCCCCAGGCTCACACGTCTGTTCGTGTGAGAACACCAGGCAGCCGTGCAATTGCACTGTGACTTTTGGTTTAAAAAGGCTGCAGGTGTTATTAGCGATGCTGAACTTTTATGTGGAGTCTCACTTCCCTTCTGAAGGGAGGGTTGTGTGGTGCCAGGCGTCTCACACACTCGTCTCCTTCCCCAGCGAGCAGAGATGCTGCAGAAACTGAGTGAGGTCCAGGTGTCAGAAGCCGAGATGAGGCTCTTCCACACCACGTCCAAGCTGGGCACTGGGGCCCGCATGTACCACACCAAAGAGTGAGTAGGCCAGCCCCTTGCTGAAGCCCGCCCCTCCTGCCAGGGCCCCTGGGGGAGGGCTCACAGGTTACGGAGTCCCACCTGCACTCTCTGCTGTTTTACGCCCGGCCTGCTCTGTTCTCTTACGTGGGAGCTGGCCTGGTCCCTATAAGCAGTGTTGAGCATTTGATGACTGCTTATTGAGTATCAGCTGTGTCCCAGGCTCTCCTCCAGGCCCTGGGCACAGGGCAGTGCACAACCGTGAAGTAATAAGCTTCCCTTAAGAAGCTTCCCTTCTAATGGTGGGGAGGTGGGCAATAATCAAACAGATACATATCTAGTGCGGGTAAGCACTAAGCAGACAGTGAAGCAGGGAAAAGGGCGTGGAGGGGGACAGGAGAGGTATTTCAGGATGCGTTGTCAGGGACAGTCTTCCTGAGAGGGGACATTTGAGTGAAGTGAGGGGGAAGTTAGCTGCAGGGAGCAGGAACAGCACGTACAAAGGCCCTGAGGTGGGAAGGGGCCTGGCCTTTGAGTCCTGGCCTCTGGTGAGTGTTCAGCAACCCAGAGCTGCCTCAGGTCTGCCTTCTGGCTCTCCCGGCAGGAAGTCTGACGAGGTCGCAGCCCAGGGTCAGGAGAAGATCAGCAGCCTCAGCGGGGCCCACCGGAAGCGCCGCCACCAGGAGGCAGAAGAGGAGGAGTCCGAGTCCTCCATGGAGTCTGAGCCCGAGGAGGCCCCGGGCACTGAGTGGGTGGAGGCTGGTGCAGGGACAATGGCATCAGCCGCCAGCTCCGCTGGGGGCCAGAGCGAGAGCCCAGCGCCCAGTAGTCAGCCGTCTCTGGCCAGGACTCCTGCGGCTCCGCCAGCAGCAGCCCCCGCCCTGGCCAGGCTCCCTGCGAAGCCTGCTGTCTTCATCCCCGTGAACCGCTCCCCCGAAATGCAGGTTTGCTGCTCTGGTGTTTGTGATAAGAACTTATGTTAGCGCGTGAGGGGCTGAGGGTGCAGAGAGGACGTCTCTGTGATTAGGGCAGGTGGCATCGCCTCCCGTGCCTCAGTGTCCTCGTCTGCAAAGGGAAATGACCGTGCCTGCCTGGGAGGGTCGTGGCAGAGACTGACGAGGGGACGCGCGAGGATGTGCTTACAGGAGTCAGGCTGTTGAGGTGGGCATCGCCGTCTGCTCATCATCACCTTTAGCCTCTGACCGCGGGCCCAGGTGCCCGCTGATCCGGACAGGAGCAGGGCTATGAGTCAGTGGCCTGAGGTGGAGTGCTGCTTCCGCCACTTTCTAGCTCATTCCTGGGCCTCATTTTCCTTGCCTGTGGAATGGGGCTGCTCCGTCCACCTCAGATGTCCACCCCTCTGTGCTTCCCTCGGTTTCCTTGTCTGGTAAAAGGTGGTCTCCCTGGGTTGTCGTGACGACGAGAAGAGGCAGGGATAAGAAGGCGAGGCCCACGGAAGGCTCGGGACACCTCGAGGTGGAGTTGTTGGCTGTCTTGTCTCAGGGTGGGTGGGAGGTGTTGGTGACATGGACGCGGGGAGGTCACGTAGCCGGGACCTGGCCCATCGTGGGTGGTGGGGATTCTGTCCGTCTGTCCACACATTTCCTCTGAGCGTGTGCTGTGGGCTGGAACAGGAAAGGGAATCATCTGCAGGCTCCGAGCTCTCAGTCCAGCGGGGACACTGGCATTGACCACGTGCTGTCATGGATGGGGCCCAGAGCCATGAGGAAAAATGGGGAGCACGGGGGTCCTGGTCTCGTCAGGGCAGGCGTCTGTGGGGAAGGAGCGTCCTGGGCAGGAGCTGAGGGACCAGCAGGAGCTGAGAGGGGTGCTCCCTCACACTGGGAACAGTGTGAGCAAAGGCCCTGAGGCAGGAGGGCTCCTGGGTCCCTAGAGCCGCTGTTTCAGACTGAAAATTGGATCATGGAAACAGGTGGGATGTGACCAGCTCTCTTTTTTTTAACAAAAAAGAATAGAAAATATCAGTGCAATTCCAAATAAGAGTAAGTACTGTTTAATGAAATTGTGATTTCAATTAGAGGTACATTTGTATGCTCATATATAAAGAATTAATCAGAGGGCTGGGGGCCGGCCCTGTGGCTTAGCGGTTGAGTGCATGTGCTCTGCTGCTGGTGGCCTGGGCTCGGATCCCGGGCGCGCACCAACGCACCTCTTCTCAGGCCATGCTGAGGCCGCGTCCCACATGCAGCAACTAGAAGGATGTGCAGCTATGACATACAACTATCTACTGGGGCCTTGGGGGAAAAAATAAATAAAAAAAAAAATTAAAAAAAAAAAGAGGGCCGGCCCAGTGGTGTAGCGGTTAAGTTCATGCGTTCCACTTCAGTGGCCTGGGGTTCATGGGCTCGGATCCCGGGCGCTCACCGACCCACCGCTTGTCAAGCCATGCTGTGGTGGCATCCCATGTAAAGTAGAGGAAGATGGGCACGGATGTTAGCCCAGGGCCGGTCTTCCTCAGAAAAAAGGGGAGGATTGGCGTCAGATGTTAGCTTAGGGCTGATCTTCCTCACACACACACAAAAAAAGTTAATCAGGGTAAGCTGCTTGCTCTAGGAGACAACCCCAAAGAGCCCCTGGCTTCCCACCACAGAAGTTTACTTCTAGGCCCAATGCCACCTGATGGTGAGTGGTGGTGTGGGATTCTGCTCCACACGGTCATTCAGGGCCCCGGGCTCCACTGTCCAATGTCCCGCTGCTGCCTCTTCTTGCCACCCCAGGCTTCACCCTTGCCTTTCTGTATGGTTCTTCCACATACATGTTCCTAAACCATTTATTGCTTAGGTTTGTGTGTTTTCATAAGTGGCATCACGTCATACATCTTTTTCTGCAGTTTGCTTTTTTTGTTAGTCACCATCATGTTCCTGAGATGTACTTACCTGTGTTGAAGTGTGCACGTGTACTGAGTCAGGATAGAAACGTGCTGCTTTCTGTGGGTCGTGGGGAAAAAGCCCCTGCTCTGGAGTCTGTACCTAGGAGAGGGATTGCTATGTGCACACCCTTGATTCTGGTAAAATTAGCACTGGATTCCTTACTGACGTGGTTGTGCCGTAAACGTAGACGCCCAGCAGCCGCAGCTGAGATTCGCGTGTCTCAGAGGGGCTCCTGCACCAGCCAGGCTGTCCCCGAGGACACGGGGTCGGATGCTCTGAAGGACCTGGGCCGTGGCTCTCTGTCCCCCCCAGCTCTCAAGGCTTCCGGTCACCGATGGGCACACCTGTCCTCTCTGGCTGGGTGCCATCCATGTGCCAGCTGCCCCCTTTGTAGAAACCACGTCACCCTACAGTCTTGCTTTATTTGACCAGGGTCCCCTTGTCCCCTCTGCCGTTCTGCAGGGGACCTCCCACAATTCCCTGAGCACTGACTTCCTCTGTTTTGCCAGGCAGAACGGCTAAAGCTCCCGATTCTCTCCGAAGAACAAGTGATCATGGAGGCGGTGGCCGAGCACCCCATCGTCATCGTGTGTGGCGAGACCGGCAGCGGGAAGACCACACAGGTGCCCCAGTTTCTCTACGAAGCAGGCTACAGCAGGTGGGGGCTGGCACAGGGTCCTCCGCAGGTCCCTTGGGTGACAGCAGGGACGTGGTCCCTGAGAGTCATTCTGAGCATGGGCTCTGCCATTTACATGCTGTGTGACTGGGCACGCTGCTTCACCTCTCTGGGCCTCAGTTTCCTCGGCTGTGGGACGGGGATAATCGTTGCACTGCTTCACAGGGTTGCTATGTAGATGAAGTGACGGAATTCGTGTAAAACGCCTGGCTCAGTCCCTGACGCATGGGCTGTGTCTCTTCCTGTTGGCACTTCTGTCCCATGTGTGTCAGGGGTCTGCTAGACCACCCCCGGATTCAGTGGTTTGCTAGGAGGACTCAGCACACGGTGGTGCTCACAGCTGCAGTTTATTACCGGGAAAGGACATGAGGCACAAGCAGCGCAGGGGAGGGCGCGTGGGGTGGCGTCTGGGGGAACCAGGCTCAGGCTTCCAGAGCCTCTCCAGGGGGTCACACAGGACACGCCACATTCCTCCAGCCAGCGGGTTGTGAGAGAACCTGCGAAGTGTCATCTACCAGGGAAGCCCAGTAGAGACCCAGCACCCAGGCTGTTTATTGGGGTCACGTGGGCACCTCTGCCTGGCCCGTCCCCAGACCCCAGACTCCCCGAAGGAAGTAGGTGGTCAGCGTGAACCACGTTGTCTGTACAGACGGTCCAGGCGCAGAGAGCCCCTCATCAGTCGGGGTGGGGGGGTCCTCCTGCAAGTCCAGGGTCCCAGACGCCAGCCAAGGGTGAGCCCGTCAACGGGTCTTTCTGCTTAGCAAGGGCAGCCTCGGACCTGCCATGTGATCTCTCTTCTGCACAGCCCGGAAGCCAGCCCCTGTCCCCTTGGTAGGTTCTGTCTGGAGGACCATGTGCGGGGCTGGGTCAGGCCGAGCCACCGAGCTGCAGGCCCGGGTCCACCCAGGCCTGGTTCCTGTCAGCAGCTGCCTGGCTTCCTCTGCACCCTGACTGTCAAGGCACCTGTGTGCTGGCCTGTGGGCCATTCCCTTTGCTGTTAAGTGGTGCTGCCTCGCCTGTTGTGTGTCTCCCGTCACCCTGATGGGGGCCGCATCTGTACAGTGACTCCTGACGTGGAACCGCGTGTGGCTTTGGGACACTCACTGGTGCCGAGGACTGCTGATGTGTTGTGTTCCCCTTCCCCCAGCGACAACAGCATCATCGGCGTCACAGAGCCCCGCCGAGTGGCCGCGGTGGCCATGTCCCAGCGAGTGGCCAAGGAGATGAATCTGTCGCAGAGGTGAGGCTCTGCCTCCTGGGGAGGGAGAGGGTTGTCCTCCTGCCTTGCCCGGGGTCGGCTGTCCAGGAGGAGCTGAGCAGCATTGTGGGTCCCTGTCCGTCCCGAGGGCGCCGGGTGGGAGTGTCGCTTCTGCATTTAAGTGCAGGAGTCTCCGAGTACAAGAAGGCTTCCCGCACTCTGGACAGCAGGCCTCTCCTGGGCAGGGGGCCACGGAGCAGGGACGAGCCAGCCAGGCCCTTGGGCTCACATCACACATGTGCGCTGAGGGGACAGATGGCCCTTACATGGGTTCAAGGGCAGAGCAGAGCAGCAGGTGGCCGAGTGCAGGCAGGCAGTGGTTAGCACTTAAGTTACTTTACAACTCAGGCTTCCAGAATGCAAGTCCTCTCCTGGCAGTAAGGCTATAGGACTCGCCTTGGAAAGCAGTTTGAACAAAGCAAGGATAGCATCTGCTAGAGAAGGGCTTGGGGCTTCAGCCCAGACTGTCTAATTCAGGTTTGCAGGGGCAGCACGTCCAATAAGGTCTAGAATCCAGCAAACACAGAAGAGATAGAGCTAGAGGCTCCTGCATCCGTCCTGTAGTCACGTGCTCACCGAGCAGCACCTGCCGGATGCCAGCCCGTCCTGGGCTCCAGGGACATGCGGCTGAGCGAACAGAGCCGCCTGAGCCCCTAGGGCTGGCATGCAAGTGGGGAGGCTTGTTCTGTTTGCTCGTTAGGTGGGCGAGGTGCCTCCAGCTCCCCTCCCCAACGGCAGCCACCACTGCACATTTACTGTGGATCCTTCTAGACAGTTCTATGCACAGACAAGCAACTGTCTGTCTGTATTTCTCCCTGTCTGACTTCTACATAAATGTTTCACACCGTCCACACCCTCCTGTAGCTTTCCTGTTCCATTTAATAGTATGTCTTTTGAAAATAGTGATACATAAAAAGCTGTCCATTTTTTATCCTTCTTTTTACCTTTTTAGTGTGAAAATCTCAAGCGTATACAAAAGTAGAAAGAATGTGCCCCCATGTACCCAACACCCCATTTCAATAATAGTCAACTCGTGGCCAGCTTTGTTCCGTCTGTGCCCCCGCCCCTCCCCCAGGTGTTGAGAAGCGAGCCTCAGATGTCATGTCATCTCACCCTCAGTGTTTCACTGTGTGGGTCTGAGAGATCAAGACTCTTTTTTTTTAAGATAAGGAATTTTTAAAACATAATTGCAATATGTTTATCATAACTGAAAAGTGTATCGTGACTCGAGCATCCTCCGGTCCACGTGTAGATTTCCCTGGTTCTCTCCTAACACGCTTTTACAGTTGGTTGCTCATTGGCCTTGGTCTGCGTGTGCTGGGTTGACATGCTCTTTAGTTGGCCCTGACAGCTCCCTCCCCCTTCACACTGGAGAGGGATAGTGGGGTGGGCGGGGGTCTGGGCCTTGTTTTTTTTTTTTTAATTTTATTTATTTATTTTTACCCCCCAAAGCCCCAGTAGATAGTTGTATGT
>JABWHU010001772.1:1006059-1046667 GCA_014189135.1 Dicerorhinus sumatrensis harrissoni | reverse complement strand
GGGTGCACTTAACCGCTAAGCCACGGGGCCGGCCCGGTCTGGGCCTTGTTGGGGGACCTGGGGTCCCTGCCCTTGGCTGCCTGCCCAGTGAGGCCAGGCCTCCACTGCCCACCTTGGAGTGGCCGCATGGCTGCAGCCCCAACCAGCTGCAGCTCTGGGGACTCGCCTGCCCTGAGCCGTATCCTTTCCCCACAGGGTTGTCTCCTACCAGATCCGATACGAAGGAAATGTGACCGAGGAGACCAGAATCAAGTTCATGACGGACGGCGTGTTGCTCAAGGAAATCCAGAAGGTTGGTTGCTCATCTTGTCTCACGAAGCAAGGCCAGTAGAGGTAAGGAGGTAGGATGTCACCTGGCATGTGAGCAGCTGGCCTGCCAGCTGTTGGCAAAGCAAGATGTACCACTGTGCCACTGTGTGGGTTACTTAACCTCTCTGAGCCTTAGTTTCTTGATCTGCAAGCTGGTGCCTTCCTCATATAATTGTTTTGAAGCAGAAATTGTATAATGCGTGAGAGCACCTTAGCACAACACCTGATAGGTGCTTATTAACGTGAGCTTGTATTTTTATTATGATTCAGTTTACAGACTTTGTGTGTTGGTGGAATGCATAAGGCTCCTCGCTGGCTGTGTGACGTTCCCCCAGCGGGGGTCTCTGGACAGGGCAGAGGTGATTCCTGCCTCCTCTGCCTCGAGGCTGGCCAGGGTTGCCCAGGAAGTTGTGAGCGTGGTGTGGGGTCTGATGGTGTCTTTCTGTATGGCCTGCATGTCCAGTTGCGCTCAGTCCCCACCCGACATCTCGTTTCTGTTTCCTGCAGCCCTGTCCACCCCACAGCATCTGCGTTTGGTAGCTCAGCTCTCATAAATAGTGGCTGCCCTTTCCCTAGCAATTTCTCTGCCAGGTCCCAGGCCCCATGCAGTGTACTTTACAGACAGTGATTGTCATTGAAATGTCACCGTGACCCCATGCAGTGGGTCCTGTTGTCCCCATAATACAGATGAAGAAACTGAGGCATGGGGAGGTGAAGTAACTTGCCCAAGGTCACAGACCAGGACTTCCCCAGACTGAGTGCTCCAGGACCTGTGCCGGCTATCAGAGGGGCTCCTCGAGTGGGAGTTGTGGTGTGTGAAGTGGCCCTGGGGTGGCCAGGCCTGGCTGGCAGGCCTCACCCTGCTGACCTCTCCCCAGGACTTCCTGCTGCTGAAGTACAAGGTGGTGATCCTCGACGAAGCCCACGAGAGGAGTGTGTACACGGACATCCTCGTCGGCCTCCTGTCCCGCATCGTGTCCCTCCGGGCGAAGGTAGGGCAGGAGGCAGGGGTGCCGGAAGCCGCCGCATCCCAGGCTCCCTCTGCCCATGCCCTCTGCCCCCGGGGTGCTGCTGAGAGAGGGTCTCCTGAGGACAGGGTCCCCCAGGCCCAGGGCTGTGCCGAGGGTCTCAGTGTAAATCTACACGTCCACCCGCTTGGAATCCTGGCTCCAGCCTCGTAAACTGTGACCCTTCCCTCCATGCAAAGCGAGGGTTCAAGCAAGGAGTTCGTGGTGGGCCAGGCTTCATGTGGAGCCGGCTCTAAGGCGCCCGCAGGTCTTCAGAATCCACAGAGCGAGTGGGGCCCCCAGCCAAGCCCCACGCTCCACACGCTTGGACACGCTTGCCCAGCGCCCAGCCCCGCACCAGCCTCTCCCCCCGTCTCTCCACCCCACCCCCGATCAGGCAGAGGTGGACGTCGGAGGCCTGCTGGGTCGAGGAGGCCGCCCTGGGGTGGGGCTCCAGTCCTGTTCTAGCCCGCCCGTCCTGCTGAGAGGTTGACTGTGCCTTATTCTCAAGTGCAGGCTGTTCGTCAAGTAGATGCCGGTTCTGTGTGTGCTGTGTGCCGGGCTACGTTCAAGGCACTGAGCACTCGGCAGTGGACAGGACCACAGTTCCTGCCCTCCTAGGGCTTCCACGTTAGTGAGGGCCACTGGCAGTAAGAAACTCAGAGAGTTGAGCTGGTGATGGACAAACTCAGAGAGGCGGGGAAGGTAGAGGGTTGGTGGTGAGAGAAGGCCTCATGGGGAAGGTGGCCTTTGAGTGGAGGGCTGGAGGAAGTGGGGGAGCGAGTGGTGGCCGCTGCAGTGAAGCGATTCAGAGTAGAGGAAATGGCTGCTGCAAAGGCCCTGAGGCAGAAGCCAGCCTGGTATTTTTTCTTTCTTTTTTGTAATGAGCTTTATACTGTATAGTTGATTCACTTAAAGGGTAGAATTCGGTGGTTTTCAGGATACTCAGAGTTGTGTTATCATCACTACAATCAATTTTAGAATATTTTTATCACCCCAAAAAGAAACTGTATACCCCTTAGCTGTCACCTCCAGTCCACCCACACTCTGGAGCCCCATCTCAGGGTATCCATTACTCTACTTTCTGTATGTAGATTTGCCGGTTCTGGACTTTTCATATGAATGAAATCATACGGTATGTGGCCTTTTGTTTCTGGCTTCCTTCACTCAGCATCATGTTTTCCAGGGTCATCCATGTTGTAGCAGGTGTCAGTGCTTCATTCCTTTTTAAGGCTGAATCACATTCCATCATATGGATGGACCACATTTATTTATCCATTCATCTGATGGACATTTGGGTGGTTTCCACTTTTTGGCTGTTGTGAACATTCGTGAACAGGTTTCTGTGTGGACACGTTTCATTTCTCGTGGGCCTGTGCCTAGGATAGAAATGTTGGGTCACGGGCTCCACGTTTAACCATTCGAACCCCCTGCCAGACTGTTTTCCACAGTGGCTGCATCGTGTTGGCCATCCCACCAGCGCTGTGCGGGGGTGCCAATTCCCACATCCTCGCCAACACTTGTTACTTTCCGTGTTTTAAGTCCTAGCCATCCCATGGGGGTCACGCGGTATCTCGTGGTTCTGATTTATTTGTTTCGAGGATCAGGGAGCCTAGAGTGGCCGAGCGGAGTGAGTGAGGCGGGGAGAACCAGGAGACGGGGCAGGAAGGTGCATGGCATGGAGCCAGCCTGGGGTCATTGTGGGGAGGAGACGGGGCCTTTGATCTGCGCTGTGCCTCTCCCCTGGGCTTTTTTCACCCAAACCCCCTGAACAGTCTTGATCTTGTGGGTTTGGGGCTATTAGCCTCAGAAGACAGTGTCCAGGGGCTTGAGAACAGAACCCACCATGAGGCACATCAGGTGCCGTCTAGGGGGCCGGGAACCAGGGACCCCCCACCACACACCAGAGTCAGGGCCGCTCCTCCCTGAACCTTGGGGACAGACAGGTAGTCATGATGTGGGGGGGGAGCTGAGGCAGCCACGCCTGCTGTCCCTTTGCATTGGGTGGACCCCAGGCTCAGCCCACCTGCCTCACGTTCCACCGATAGAGCTTAACCTTGGGGGAGTTTAAAGACTGCCCTTCACAAGCCGCTGCCCCAGGAGAGGCAGCTTCTGCCATCAGCTCACTTTGCCACTTTGTCTGGCATCTTTGGCAACCAGAAAACGGGCTTGGGTGGGGGCTGGAGGGAGGCTGGGATGGCACAAGTCCCCCGCCCCTGCCCTGGGTGGCCGTGGGTCACCGAGGTTGTCGTCCACAGAGGCACCTGCCGCTGAAGCTGCTCATCATGTCGGCCACGCTGCGAGTGGAGGACTTCACCCAGAACCCGCGGCTCTTCGCCACGCCGCCTCCCGTCATCAAGGTACTGCCCAGGCTGGAGTCTTGCGCACCGGGTGACGAGGGGCCCCGTCAGCTTCGACAGAACGAGGGCGCCCTGGAAGCAGGGGTCCTCTGAGAGACCTCGCTCTGCCGTGTGGAGGGTTGACAGTGTGGGAGAGACGCTAGAGAGCTGAGCGCCGGACTGAGGCCTTCAGTGCAGAAAGTTGAGGAAAGGGGAAGGGACCAAGCCTGGGCTAACGCTCACCCGCTCTCTACGCTGCCTCGTTGGGGTCTTTGGCAGGTCGAGTCCCGGCAGTTCCCGGTGACGGTTCACTTTAACAAGCGGACTCCGCTGGAAGACTACAGCGGGGAGTGCTTCCGGAAGGTCTGCAAGATCCACCGGATGTTGCCCGCAGGTGAGGCCTGGCGAGGAGAGAGGCCGGGTCTTTCCCCTGCAAACCCACGGGGTACAGGCAGTGTGGGCTCTCAGCGCATCTCGGAGGGGCTCGGAGTAATCCCCTGTCCTGGCTGGGCCTCAGTTTCCTCACTGGTTCCGGAGTGTCCACAGCTCCTGCTGCGTTCCGCCCAGAGGATTGTGAGGTTCGGTGACTACCTGTGGGGTGAGAGTGGGCGTGGAGTGTGCCCTCCGTCCACTCGGATGAGAACAGTCCACAGGGCCCCGGGCAGGTGCCAGTTGGCACAGGTGCCCCCGGACACAGGACAGGTGAACAGGCGCGGCCCACCTGGGTTCACTCCTGATCCCCTCAAAGTTTTCACCACGTCCCTGTGACACTTGCTCAGCTATTTACCCAATGTTGTTACTTAAATTGGCTTGACCTCTGGGGTGAACAAATGTCTGTCAAAAGGAAATAGTATTGATAGGAACCAGCTTTCCTGACCAGAAATAGAGAGAACCACACAAGGAAAATGCAGCAGCCAAGACAGTCATGGTGACTTCTAGCAGAGACTCTGGTCTGCTGCAGCTGGACCCGAGGCCTGCTTCCTCCATGCTAAGACGTAGACAGCAGTAGAGATGCTTCCCGCCAGGGCTGCCTGCGTCCTGCCAGGAGGCTGCATCGCTGTTCCGTGATGCCCTGTGCTTGTCTGCTTAAGGCATCTCGGGGTTCGGGGTTCACATCCTCTCTCTGGGAGACTGAGCTGGTGGGTGAGGAGAGGGCGGGGGTGTCAGGGCGTGAGGCCGAGGCAGGGGCTCGGGTCTGGGAGCAGTGGAGTATGGGGAGCTGGCCTCCCCTGCGTGGGGGTCTGCTCATCAGGATGTCGTCCGCTCCCGGCTCGTGTCCTGCTCTGTCACCGCATCTGCCCCTCGACCCCTCCTGTGTGCTCTTTGCCGTCGTCCCCATCTCGTGAGCGTGGCCAGTGTTCCTCACGGCGCTGCCTGTGTGGACTGGTGTCTGCGAACTCAAGGGCCTCCCCCCGTGCCGCGGTCCTCTGGTTCCTCGTCGGCTCTTCCTCGCTCTGCTGGCCGCTCTGCTCTTAGACGCCCCCTCGCGGAGGAGAAGGAGGCCATCCGCTGGGAGCCCTCCGGCTTCCTCACGGCAGCCCGAGAACTCAAGGCCTGCTGCGCGCTCTGTCCTCCTCGGTCCCATCAGGACGGAGACGTGTGTCCCGAGCCTCGCCCTGCTTCCCTCTGGCCTCTCCAGGCCTCTCGTTCTCAGTCGTCTCTTCCCCGATCTGCTTCCTCGCCACCTGCTCCTTTCCACTGTCACATTGAGCGTTTTCAGATGTCATCGTGGGGCACACCCTCCTTGACCTCTGACCTGCTTGCCCCCTCATCCATCTTCCTTGAGAGCTCTCTGCGTTCTCCGCCCCATTGCTCACTTGCTCCTCCGGCTTAGTGTGGCATCTGCACGTCCTCACCTGAACTTGTTCCTGAGGCCACCATCAGCTCTCTTGACACTTGTAGAAAGGTCTTGCTTGGTTTTTTGGTGACATTGGACAGTGTAGACGGCTCCCACCTCCTCACTGTGTGGTGTCACCCCAGCTCTGTGGCCTTTCTCCATGTCGTCTGTGGCTCCTTTTCCTCCTCCTCCTCAGGTGCCGCTGTTCCTCGGGGTTCTGCCAGGGCCCTTTTCTATACCTGCGTGACGGACGCCCTTTCCCTGGGCAGCCATGGCCGCTCCAGGGCTTCAACTTATTGTCACTTGCTTTTTTTTGATGGTAAAATTTATCATTCTAATCATTTTCAAGTGTGCAATTCTGTGGCATTTAGTATATTCACAATGCTTTGTAACCATCACCCCCATCCATCTCCAGAACTTTTTCATCACCCATTATTTATTGAGGTCATATTGCCTTATAACATTGTGTAATTTCAGGTGTACATGATTATTTGTCAGTTTCTGTATAGACTGCATCGTGCTCACCCCCAATAGTCTAGTGTTTATCCATCGCCATACATATGTGCCCCTATACCCCTTTTGCCCAGCCCCCTTCCCCTCTGGTAACCAGTAATATGTTCTCCTTATCCACGTGTTTGTTTATCTTCCACTTATGAGTGAAATCACGCGGTATTTGTCTTTAACTGTCTGGCTTACTTTGCTTAACATAATACCCTCAAGGTCTATCCATGTTGTCACACGTGGCACAATTTTGTCTTTTGTTTATTGCTGGGTAGTATTCCTGTGTATTATATACCACATCATCTTTATCCATTCATCAGTTGATGGGCACTTGGGTTGGTTCAACTTCTTGTCTACTGTGAATAATGTTGCAATGAACATAGGGTGCATAAGTCTCTTTGTATTATTGATTCCAAGTTCTTTGGATAAATATCCAGTAGTGGGATAGCTGGATCATATGGTATTTCTATTTTTAATTTTTTGAGAAATCTCCATACTGTTTTCCATAGTGGCTGCACCAGTGTACATTCCCACCAGCAGTGTATGAGGGTTCCCTTTTCTCCACATTCTCTCCAACACTTGCTATTATAGCAAGAATTATAACCATTCTGGCAGGTGTAAGGTGATACTTCATTGTAGTTTTGATTTGCATTTCCCTAATAATTAGTGATGTTGAACATCTTTTCATGTGCCTGTTGGCCATCTGTATATCTTCTTTGGAAAAATGTCTGTTCATATCCTTTGCCCATTCTTTGATATGGTTGTTTGCCAAAGAGAAATTTTGTGTCCATTAAACACTAACTCCCCATTCCCCCTCCCCCCAGCTCCTGGCAACCACCAGCCTACTTTCTGTCTCTATGGATTTACCTATTCTGGACATTTCATATAAATAGAATCACATAGTAAGTGACCTTCCGTGTCTGTCTTCTGTCACTTAGCATCATGTTTTCAAGGTTCATCCAGGTTGTAGCAGGTGTCAGTGCTTCACTCCTTTTAATGGCTGAATCATATTCCTCTGTATCGATAGACCACATCTTATCATTCATCCATCCATTGGTGGATGCCTGGGTTGCATCCACCTCTTGGCCGTTGTGAGTGGAGGTGGTGAGCATCTATCTGCAGGTTTGAGTTTGCGTCCCTCTTTCCCGTTCGTTTGGGCTCATGCCCAGGAGTGGAACTGCGGGGTGGTACGGTAACTCCGTTTGACTGCCCGTCACAGCGCCCTCAGTCTGGGAGGCACTGCCCGTTGCCCATCTGTCTGCAGTCCTGTGTGACTAGCTCTTCCTGGCGCCCCAGCTCTCAGATCAGGGCTTGGCAGATGATCGCTGCTAAGACAATGTTTGCTTCGTGAGTGAGCAGATAACAGAGGGGCCTCCTTCCTTCCGCAGGCGGCATCCTGGTGTTCCTGACGGGGCAGGCAGAGGTACACGCCCTGTGCCGCAGGCTGAGGCGAGCCTTCCCACAGGCCAGGCCCCGGCCACCAGGTAACCCCGGCAGCCCGACTCCCCGGGGAAGTGCTTCCCCCCGAGCGGCTGGGGGCTGTCAGCCGCGGCTTCAGAGCCTCGCTCTGTCGGCGCCTCTGCCTGCCCTCCTGTCCCCCGATAAGTGGTCACCGAGGCAGTGACCTTACCCTGGACAGTGAAGAGCAGAGCCCTGATAACTGGGCCCTGGCCACAAGATGTCTGCTGCCTAATTTGCTCATCTCTTCCCAGAAAAGGAAGATCAGAAAGATTCGGTAGAAGAAGTGCGGAAGTTTAGGAAGTCGAGGGCGAGAGTGAAGAAGGCCCGGGCAGCGGTACGTGGAGGCTCGTGGGGCAGCTCGGGGCCCTGAAGCTGCCTTGTCCGTGTGGCGGCCGCTGGCCTGTGTGCCTGGGTAGATGTAGATTTAGTTAAAATGAAATAAGATTAAAATTCAGTTCCTTGGTCGTCTTAGATGTATTTCAGATGCTCTGTGGCCTCCTGGGGCTGCTGGTGACCGTATCAGACAGCACAGGTCTAGAACATTCCTACCGTGGAAGGGAGTTCTGTTGGGTGGTGCTGCTCCAAGGGCTGCAGGGGGGGCTGTGATTTGAAACATTCAAGGTTCCCTGTGCTGTGGGCCAAGCGGAAGGTTCCAGAAGGCCAGGCCCTGAGCAGGGCCTGCAGGGATCGCCAGGGAGGGCAGGCGGTACAAGGGCAAGGGAGCCTTGGTGGTTGCTGAAGACCCGGGGGCGGGTGCGAGGCGAGGGGCAGGCCAGGCTGTGGGGGCGCTCACCCCCAGGATGTCTGCACCGTGTCACCGTGGATCCGTGGGCAAGTGTCACTACAGTCACTTACCCTCCTGCTGCGTTTACAGTGTCCAGGCAGCCTTCTGAGTGCTTCACGTGTTAGCTAAAGGTGCTCACAGCAGCCCTGTGAGATAAGTCCTAGGATGATGTGCCCTGTTTAGGTGAGGAAAATGAGGCAGAAAAAGGTTGCGTGACCTGCCACAGCTGCGTGGTCCGAGGGTGGTGGGGCTGGGCCTCGTACTTGAACGGATTGTGAGCTGACGTCTTGTTTACTGTAGGCGTTGCCCCAGATCAGTTTGGACAATTACTCGGTGTTGCCCGCGGGTGAAGGCGACGAGGACAGGGAAGCGGAAATGGACGACGAGGAGGCGGCCCTGGGCTCCGACCTGGACCTGGACCTGGGAGACGACGGGGACGATGGAGCGGACGGAGGTGTGACCTCAGCAGGGCATCCGCTCGTTCTGTTCATTGGCTCAGCAAGTGTCTGTGGAGTCCCTGCCGTGCCAGGCCCTGGTGTAGCCCAGACTTGTGTGTCCCAGCCTGGTGGGGCTCCCAGTCAAGCGAGGTGGCCTGGAGCCTCTTCGCTCCTCGCTGGTGTTGAACTCCAAGGAGCTTGGGGTTTCCGGCTGCTTTGTGCCCTGTTGTTTCCTGAGCTCCTAAAGCTGCCTGGCACAGAGCAGGCCGTCGAATATCATCGTGCTGGTTGTAATGGGGGTGCCACTCCAGGCTCAGCCCTGTTGGGTGAATGCAGGCCCTGGAGTGGGGCCAGGATGAAGCCATGGGGGCCCCACACAAGCCACGCGGCAGCAGTGCCAGAACAAGCTGTGGGGCCCGTGGCCAGGCTCTTCTGAGGAGATTCTGCAGCGTGGTGGGCGTTCCCACCCTGGGGCAGGGCAGTGGGGCGGGGAGAGCCTTCTGGAGCCTCTCACGTCCACCCAGGCTCTGTCCGCCTGCTGTGCTGGGTTGAGCCCCTGGCAGTGGGGCTGGCACAGGGACCTCTCGGCAGAGCGGACGGGGGGTGCTGGCTGCCTGAGGCTGGCTCTTGCCAGGGTCTGTGCGGTGCCAGCGGGCGTCTGCTTACCCTGCAGGTGAGCAGCCGGACGCCTCCTTGCCCCTCCACGTGCTCCCGCTCTACTCTTTGCTGGCCCCGGAGAAGCAAGCGCAGGTAAGAACGCGGGGCCTCGGGCGGATACCTGGCTGGGGGCGCCCACCTCGTCTCTCGGGGGCACTTCCTAAGGGCGTCAAGAATGGGGGCAGGTCAGGCCCTGCGTCACTCGCCCCATCGGCACCCCCAGATGTTTGAGAGGGTATTGGCGTCTCGTTCTTGGAGAACAGAAATGCTTCCCTGCGTTTAGCTTAGGAGCCTTGTGGCCGGAGGCAAAGAGAAAGGCGAGGACTTGTCGACCTCGTCCCTCCCCAGCCCCCCCAGCCTGGCTGACTTCTCTCTGATCGAGAGAAATTTCCTGGCTTTGCCCCTCACCTCTGTCCCACGAGTTTCCTGATTCTGGTATTTTCTTGCTGCCCCTCCCCCCCCAACCCTAGGTCTTCAAACCTCCCCCAGAGGGGACACGGCTGTGCGTCGTGGCCACCAACGTGGCCGAAACGTCCCTCACCATCCCGGGCATCAAGTACGTGGTGGACTGCGGGAGGGTCAAGAAGCGGCACTACGACCGTGTCACTGGCGTGTCCTCCTTCCGCGTCACCTGGGTCTCCCAGGCCTCAGCCGACCAGCGGGCGGGCCGCGCGGGCAGGACGGAGCCCGGCCACTGCTACAGGTGGGGCTCCCCCGGTGCGCTCGGTGACGCTGGGGACTGTCCCCGCGTCCTCCGCAAGCCGTTGTTGGCTTTCGGTTCTTGCGTTCTTCCCTCCGCAGCTGGAGGCACACTGTTCTCAGCCGATTTGTTTTTGTTTTGGTAACAGCTTTATCAAGATGTAATTCACATACCGTAAAATTCACCATTTTGAAGTGTGCAGGTCCATAGTTTTTAGTGTATTCAGAGTTGCGCAGCCGTCACCACAGTCAATTTTCAAACGTTCTTGTCACCCTGAAAGAAAGCCCACACCCATCAGGCAGTTTCTCCCCACACCGCCCCCGCAAGCCCTAGCAACCACCAGTCTGCTCTGTGTCTCTATGGATTTGCCAGTTTTGGACATTTCCTGTAAGTGGCCTCAGGCAGTATGTGGCCTTTGTGTCTGGCTTCTCTGACTTCGCGTGATGTGTTCACAGTTCATCGCTGTGGTAGCAGGTGTCGGTGCTTCACTCCTTTTTGTGGCTGAATCGTATTCCACTGTGTGAATGGAACACATTTGTTTAGTCATTCATCTGTTGGTGATTTGGGTTGTTTCCACATTTTGGTTCTTGTGAGTAGTCCCACTGTGAACATGCGTGACCAAGTATTAGCCTGAATATTTGTTTCCATTTCTCGTGGGTCTGTACCTAGGGGTGGAATTGCTGTGTCAGATGGCAACACAGCGGCCGCACCATTTTACATTCCCACCAGCAGTGTGTAAAGGTTCTGATTTCTCCACGTCCTTGCCAACACTTGTTATTTTCCATTTTTTGAAAATGGAAGTGTGGAGTGGTATCTCACTGTGGTCTTGGTTTGCATTTCCCTAGTGGCTAGTGACACTGAGCATCTTTTCACTTGCTTATTGGCCACTTGTATATGTTTTTGGAGAAATGTGTAGTCGGATCTTTTGCTTATTTTTTGATGGAGTTGTCTTTTTATTGTTGAGTTATAAGAGTTCTTCATATAATCTGGATGTTAGGTCCCTATCAGAGGTATCATTGGCAAATATTTCTTTTAGTCTGTGTGCTGTTATTTTTTAATAGCTTTACTGCTGTTCTTTTCAATGTTGTTTTAAATTATAAAAAAAGAAAGTTGAGAAACTAGTAAGCAATAACAGTAGTTAGAATTGACCGAGTGCTGTGAGCCAGGTGCTGTTCCGAGCGCTCTAATGTGGTATCTAGAACATCTTCACCAGCCCTGACAGGCAGCTGCTGGTTTAGCCCCGTTTCCCCGGTGAGGAGAGTGAGGTGGGAAGAGGGTAGACACCTTGCCTAGTGAGTGGCCGAGTGCAGATCCAGTGCCGGGGAGCTTGGCTGAGTTTCTTTTCTCTTTATCCACATTTTCCATTGTTGGTGCTCCTCTCCACCCAGGCTCTATTCGTCTGCGGTTTTTGGTGACTTTGAGCAGTTTCCTCCTCCTGAAATCACCCGGAGGCCCGTCGAAGACTTGATCCTTCAGATGAAAGCTCTCAACATTGAAAAGGTCCGTTGCAGCCCCCAGCCCTGCCATCTCCCCACTGAGCTCCCGGCACACCTGTGTCTGGTGTGGTTGGTGGGGCGGCCCCAGCCCCTCATGGGCCGGCTCCCTTCCCCACGGCACAGGGAGCCAGGAGCTGAGCCCTGAGGTGCTTGCCCAGCCGCCTGGGGCTTCCCATGTCCCGGGATCCCCCCTTCCGCCGTGCTGCACCCCTTGAACACCGGGGGACAGCTGCCTGGAACAGAAGCCGTGCAGAGGGCCCACCCACTGTGTGTAGGGATTTCAGTGTCCTTGGGGCTCACAGAATGTTCTGACTCAGTCCTCTGGGGGGAGAGGGAGGAACGTCCTCACATTCCCTTTGTCCGGGGTCGCCCACCTCTCCCCTGCTCCAGGAGGGGTGGTGCAGGCAGAGAGAGAAAGCCCGTACCCATTGGCAGTCACTCCCCATTCCTTCCTCCCCCAGTCCCTGGCAACCACGAGGCTGCTGTGTTTGTATGGATCTATCCATTTTGGACATTTCCTATCAATGGAATCATACAATATTTGTCCTTTTGTGTCTGGCTCCTTTCACTTAGCAGAAAGTTCTAAAGGTTCATCCACACTGTAGCGTGTGTCAGAGTCTCATTCCCTTTTGTGGCTGAATCGTATCCCACTGTGTGGCTGGACAATCTGTTCATCTGTCCGTCAGCTGAGGGACGCTTGGGCGTTTCCACCTCGGCTGCTGTGCGCATTCGTGCACACGTACTCTTTCCAAGGTGCCACCATCCCTGGGCAGGGTCACTCTCTGCCCTCACCATTTTACTGTCTGGGCACTTTTACTCCCATTTATTTACGTGTTTCCTTGCTGGTCATCTGCGGCCCCTTTTGGTGAAGTGAAAGCTCAGTGGAGGAGGGCCCTCGTCTTGTGCTTTTCTCCCTCTCCAACGCCAGGAGCAGCCCCGGCGCACATTAGGCGCTCGGTGCTTCTGAGTGCGTGGACGATGTGACTCAGCGAAGGAGGGAGGCTTTGGGCTCCCTGGCACGTGGGCTTGTGAGAGCGCCGGGCCCCGTTCTGGGTGTCCAGGACCCGGGTTCCGGTTGGCGTGGGTGCTCGAGGACGGCGGTACGAGCCCCGTCCGCCTGCCGGGCCGGCCTTGCTCCCTCTGCGGTCATTCACCTGTCTCCTGCCTCGTCTCCCTGTCCCAGGTCATCAACTTCCCCTTCCCCACCCCTCCCTCCCTGGAGTCCCTCATTGCCGCCGAGGAGCTGTTGATCGCGCTGGGTGCCCTGCAGGCGCCCCAGAAAGCGGAGAGGTAGGACGGGGCGGCAGGGGTTGGCGGGGAGAGCCCGGTTCCCGCCCCACTCCCGGCCACCCCCCTCCCCTCTCCTGAGCTGCCCTGAGCGCCCGGGCCTCTCAGCTCTGGCACTCAAGCCTCCTTGTGGAGCACCCCCCACTGCAGACCTCCCTCTTCCAGGATGAAGCAGCTGCAGAGGTCCCGGCTGAGCTGCCCCATCACTGCACTGGGCAAGACCATGGCCACGTTCCCCGTGGCGCCTCGCTACGCCAAGATGCTGGCACTAAGCAGGCAACACGGCTGCCTCCCCTATGCCATCACCATCGTGGCCGCCATGACAGTCCGGGAGCTGTTCGAGGAGCTGGACAGGTGGGGCTCGTGGTCTAGGCATTCAGGGTCCCCCGGCCTGAGAGATGACCTGGAGCCCAGCCTCCAGGGTTAACTGGCTCATGGGTGGCCTGTGCAAGCCCCCCGTCCTCCTGGAGCCCGACAGTGTTCTGATCTCTGCAGAACTCTGTTTTAACAAAACTCCCTGAGCTTTGCAGATGTCAAGTCTCTGTAGCATAATGGCTAAGGGCCCAGACTCGGCCAGACACCTGGGTTCAAATCTCCCTATGCCACTTCGAAGCTGTGTGGCCTTAGGAAGGCAGCTTCACCTCTCTGTGCCTCATCTTCCCCATCTGGAAAATGGGGATGAGATGTTAATAGTAATTGAGTTGTTAGGGTTAAGTTAATTAATACCAGTAAAGGACTTCACACTGTGCCTGATACGTACCTAAGTGTCAGCTGTTGTTTTCAGGTTTGGGAACCACGAGAATAATTCCTTTATCTAGTCCACACTTGGTGGATAGTATAGCAGTTTTCAGGATTGTTTATCGTTATTTATAAGCAGTGCAGCAATGTATGTTGTTACTCATTTGTTGGATTATTTGTTTATATCACTCTCTAGATGTAGAATTGCTGAGTTAGGAGGCATGCAGGTTTTTAACCTTATTGTCCGTGGAGGTGAATTTTAAGGTGAATTTTGAGCCGGAGCTTAAGCCATGAGTCATGTTGATGAGTGATCCCACCAGGCATTCTATCTGTCCCCACGCCTGTGAGCCTGCCCTGACTGACAACTGTGCGCCCTGCCCCTGCGGCCCCCAGGGCGGCCCCGGCAGTAACCGAGGTGATGTGTGTGTGTCTGCAGGCCAGCCGCCAGCGAGGAGGAGCTCGCCAAGCTGAAGGGCAGGCGGGCCCGGGTGGCCCAGATGAAGAGGATCTGGGCTGGGCAAGGCGCTTCTCTGAAACTCGGGGACCTGATGGTGCTGCTGGGTGTGTGCCCCGGCCCTGGAGGGGGAGGGGAGGTTCAGGCGGGCCTGGGCTGGGGCACCGAGTAACCGTGCCCCCTTGTCCACAGGTGCCGTGGGAGCCTGTGAGTTTGCCGGCTGCTCACCCCAGTTCTGCGAGGCCAACGGGCTGCGGTACAAGGCCATGATGGAGGTCCGGCGTCTGCGGGGCCAGCTGACCACCGCAGGTACAGCCCCACACCAGCCTCCAGGGGCTCCTGGGTCCTCCCGTCCCTCGGCAGCACCCAGCAGAGAACCTGAGCTGGCCCTTTCGGATGTTAAAACTCGTTCTGAGCAGTGTTATCCTTGTACAGTTGATTCCTATTGTTCACAGATTCCACGTTTGTGAACTCACCTACTTGCTAAAATTTATTTGTAACCCCAAAGCAGCACTTGGTGCTTTTGTGGTCCTTCGAGGACACACGCACAAGCAGAGCGGTGACGTGCGCATGCTCTCCCATCGGGTTATCTGTTGGTCTCGTCTTCTCCTTGGGGACATCCCTCTCGTCACTCTCTGTCCCCGGCTCTGGCCTGGACTGGCTCTGCGCCACCTCCTGCCCAGCTGCCTCGGCTGCCGGCCTCATCCTGGGGTCCACACTCCTGAGTAGGGCCGGCCCTGGTTTGTTTCTCCCGCTGTGGAGGGCCCCTTGTTGGAGTCCGGGAGCAGCTGGCGATTCAGTGCCCACTGTCTGCTCGCTCGTGGTCGGAGCTGGCGGAGATGTCAGGGCCAGGCCTGGGAGGCGGGGGCTCCCGTGTCCTGTCCCGGGTGCCTCTTTCTTTCTTATGTCTTTCCTTTTCTCTGTTTTTAAACAATATACTTCCCACTGAAGGTTTTTTAGGGAAAACAGAGGTTTACGTTGCAAACCTCAGAACAAAGAAATCCACTTTCCCTGCCTCACTTCCCTGCCCCTCTCGTCTTCTCTCTGCCACGTCCCCGCCTGAGCAGCAGGGCCCGAGGACCCACCTCCTCTCCCCACTCCCCCATCCGAGATGTGCCCAGAGCTTCAGATCCTCTCCTCTGGTGTGGAAGGATGCGGTCTCGCCCCGGGTTCACTCAGCAAGGGTGACTTCCCCGTCAGCGGCACCCGGGGGCACTCAAGAGGAGACGTGGCCTCTGCCCTGTGGTACACGCTCAGAGAGGACATCCCGCTCGTCTTCTGGGCGGGCAGGCGGGCTCCCTTTGCTGAGGCTGTTGGGGAGGCCAGGGCAGGTCCAGCAGGTTCTCTCGTAGCAGCACACTCTGCCGCCCCCAGAGGAATTGGGGTTTTGTCCTCAGGAAGAGGAGGACGTGGGTGTGGGGCAGGCAGCCAGTTCTGTCCTGCTGAGGTCCCCCGGCAGCCTCAGTAGACAGGGGCCAAGAGAAGCAGGTGACTGAGGCCAGAGCTCCATGTTAAGTGGTGTGGAGCCTTCCAGAAGGTCAGGGCAGAGCCAGCCCCAGGCCGCCTCTGTCCTCACACCTGGCTCTCCCCCCCAGTCAATGCCGTGTGCCCCGAGGCCGGGCTCTTTGTGGACCCCAAGATGCAGCCGCCTTCCGAGAGCCAGGTGACCTACCTGCGGCAGATCGTGACGGCCGGCCTGGGTGACCACCTGGCCCGCAGGGTCCAGAGCGAGGATCTGCTGGACGACAAGTGGAGGAACGCCTACAAGGTTGGGCACCGGCTGGGGGCGGGCCCCGTGGCAGGCTCTGCGCCCAGGCTCCCCCTCCCCCCTGCCCTCCCTGTCCTCCGTCTATCTCATCCTGCCAGCCCGGGCATCATCAGGACACCTGGCAAGGGACAGCCAGGGGAACCCCTGGGGGTCTGGGTGGGCCTGTCCTCCTCGGTCGCAGGTCCCGCAGCCTCCAGGAAAGTTTCCACTGAGGAACAGGGTGGGGTGTACAGTGGAATCAATCTTTCTTTGGGTGTTAGCTTCGCCCCCAACTTTATTTTTACAACAGCTTAATTGAGACATAAATCACATACTGTACAGTTCAGTGGTTTCTCGTATATTCACAGAGTCACATAACCATCACCACAGTCAATTTTAGAACATTTTTATCAACCCGAAAAGAAATTCTGTACCCATTAGGAGTCACTCTCCGTTTTCTCCTGATCGCCCCACCCCATGAATCCATTTTCCATCTCTGTGGATTCACCTGTTCTGGACGTGTCATATAAATGGAATCATACAGCACGTGGCCTCTTGTATCTGGCTTCCCCCCTCAGCATCATGTTTTTGAGGTTCATCCACGGTGTAGCAGGAGTCAGAATGCGTATCAGTGTCTTTCTGTGGCAGAACACTGTCCGTCACACAGATGCACCACGTTGGTGTGTCCACTCCTCAGTTGATGGCACGCTGGCTCCTGCTTCTCTGGCTGAGTGTGTCATTGAACTCATGTGGGCTCATCTCACCTGGACTCACGCCTACGCACCGTCTCTCTCTGCAGACGCCTCTCCTCGATGACCCCGTCTTCATCCACCCCAGTTCCGTCCTTTTCAGAGAGCTTCCTGAGTTTGTGGTCTACCAGGAAATTGTGGAGACCACCAAGATGTACATGAAAGGTAGCAGAGCTGGTGGCCGGCCCCTTGCCTGACCTATGTGGCCCTGGTGACCTGTGTCGCCGGGCCCCTGGAGGGAGAACACACGGGACCCTCCTGGCAGCAGTGCCCACTGCGACCCCAGCCCTGCTCTCCTGGCCCAGGCATCTCGACCGTGGAGGCCCAGTGGGTCCCAGTCCTGCTGCCCTCTTACTGCCAGTTCGACAAGCCGCTGGAGGAGCCGCCCCCCGCCTACTGCCCCGAGAAGGGGCGGGTGCTGTGTCACCGGGCCAGTGTGTTCTGTGAGTTGGGGTGACTTCCCGGTGGCCTTGGGCTCCAGCAGACACAGGGTCCCACACCCTGCCTTAGTTGGTGTGTGTGACATGGGTGGTGTCATCTCAGCTGCCTGCCCCTTTGGTGGGTGGGACCCGGGCTCAGGGATGGGACTTGGGGGGCTGTGGGGATCCACCCCTGTCCCTTGCTCACCAGCTCCTGCCCTCCAGATCGCGTCGGCTGGCCACTGCCCGTGGTCCAGGTGGATTTTCCAGAAGGCATCGACCGCTACAAGCACTTTGCCCGGGTTCTGCTGGAAGGGCAGGTAGGCAGCCCGGCGGCTCCCTCGGACCCTTCTCAGTGCCGTGGCGGGATGTGAGCCCGGGATCCCTCACCCCGTGCCGTGGTCTCTCCTCAGGTCTTCCCCAAGCTGGCCTCACACCAGGGCTGTTTGCTGTCCAGCCCCAGCACGATGCTGAAGACGTGGGCCAGGTACAGGCTTCCCGGGAGCATCAGGGCAGCAGGCAGTGGCGGGGAGCTGGTGTTAGTGTCCTGGGGCCACCGTGACAAGTGACCACCAACTGAGTGGTTTAAAACAACGGAAATGTATTCTCTCACAGCTCTGGAGGCCAGAAGTTCAAAACCAAGGTGTGGGCAGGGCCGCGCTCCCTCTGAAAGCTCTAGGGGAGGCTCCTTCCTGTCTCCTCCAGCTCCTTGTGGCTGGTGGTCACATCCCTCCCATCTCTGTCTCTCTCTATCTGTCCGTCCCCTCTGTCTCTGTCCTCTCCTCTTGTATACACCATCATCGGATTCAGTGCTCACCCCAATCCAGTAGGACTTCATCTTAGTTAACATCTGCGAAGATTCTCTCCAAATAAGGTCCCATCCTGAGGTTCTGCCTGGACATGAGCCTTTGAGGGGACACTGGTCAACCTACTATGGAGTTGCCAGGTGTCAGCAGGAGGCATCCTGCACCCCTGAGCCGCTGGGGCCTTCCCGCCAGCTGAGCACAGGCCCACCCCCGTCCTGCCCACCCTCCTCCTCCCTGTGCGTCTCCCTCCTGCCCGTCCTCCCATCCCTCCTCCTCCCCTCGTTGCTTGTTCTTCTCCTCCCTGCCTTTCCCCCCTTCCTCCTCCTCCTCCCCGCCTTTCCCTGCCCCTCCCTTCTGCTTGCTTTTTGCCATGGCTCAGTCCCAGGAAGACGCCTCCGCCTTCCCGAGGCTGGCATCCTAGATGGTGCGGGGGCCCTGAAGGTGCAGGCACGCGCGTGCACCAACACTGTCCTGGGGACTCGGGCACCCTCCCGCCAGGTGTTGCCAGCCCAGTCACTCACCCAGCAGACAGTTTTGAGCTTCTGCCTGTGCCGGGCGTGTTCTCGTGTTGGGGTGCAGGCCCGAACTTGTCCCCGTGGGGAGGTTCCCGTGCAGGGACGTTGGCAACAAACAGAACATAACTAGTCTAGGTGGCAGGTGGTGACGCCACTACAAAGGGACAAAGCAGGACGTTGGGGGTGAGGCGTTGGGCAGGGTGGGGTGGTCAGGAGAGCCTGACCGAGCCGATTCGAGGGAGGCGGGGCTGTGAGGCAGCCAGAAATCTGGAGGAAGGTTCTGGGTGGCACGAGCAGCAAGTGCAGAAGCAGCCTGGGAGGGCGAGTGCTCAAGGGACGTGAGGAAGGCCGGGCAGCTGCATCAGAGGAGGAGGTGGGGTCAGAGGCGATAGAGTCTAGGTCCTTCCGTCCAGCCCACCCCCCTGGCTTGATGGAGGACCCTTCACCCTCCTGGCAGGGCTGGCCTGGCGGTGCTGCCCGCCCCCTCCCGCGTCTCCTGACCAGGCTGTCAGTGGCCAGCGTGTAGACAGCGTGATGGCCTACGGCTCGCGCCCTCTCACCCACATCCTGCCCGCAGGCTCCAGCCCAGGACAGAGAGTCTTCTGAGAGCCCTTGTTGCCGAGAAAGCCGACTGCCGGGACGCCTTGCTGGCTGCTTGGAAGAAAAACCCCAAATGTGAGTTTGACGTGGGCAGGCACCCCTGGCCAGGGGGCTGGAAGTGGACAGGATGAGGCCCACCGAGGCGGCCCGGGGCTGGCGGGGGATCTGCCCTGCCGTGAGCAGCTGGCACACGGCCGCCCTGACGCCGTCCTCCCTCCCGCCCTGCAGACCTGCTGGCCGAGTACTGCGAGTGGCTCCCGCAGGCCGTGCACGCCGACGTGGAGAAAGCCTGGCCCCCAGCCTCGGACCGCTGACCCGATGCCCGGCTGCAGGCCTGAGGACTGCTCTGGAGACCAAGGGGGCTGGCAGCAGCTGGTTTCTGGCGTGGTCACCCTGGCACAGGACTGCTCCCGAGAGACAGGTCAAGCCCAATTCTGGACACAGTTTGCTGCCGCCCTGGGCATCCTGCCCGAGGGGTGACTTTTTTTAGCTGTTTATTGCGTAGTGGGTAACGATTTATCTCACACGCTGGTTCCTGTTTAAATGTGTTCTGTGGACCACATCTGTCCCTGTGGGGCAGCAGGGCTGGAGAGCAAGGTGGCCGAGAGCAGGAGAGGGCGTCCTACAGCGAGGGAGGGCCCCCAGTGCACCCGGCCGCCAGCCCCCCGGGCTCCACACCTTCCCCTGTGGACGGGTGACCGCAAGGAGCGGGGCGTCTCCTCCCCCGGTGGTCAGCGCCTGGACGGCGGGGGGCTCCCCAATCACGCTGCAGAGGGCAGGCCTTGCACCGGGCGCCCCTACAACTGTCCCATTCCCCTTGAATTGGAGCCCTCGGGACCCTGACCCCTTACATTCCCTCCTTCTTTTCTCTGGTAGTCAAGGAGGAGAGTAAGGGGACAGAGGTAGGTCCCTGGGCCAGAAGGCAGGACAAGAGGGCTTCAGGCAGGACCAAGCCCCACCCTCCGTCCTCCATGGCAAGGGGCCCAATGGACTCGTCACCAGCGTCCTGTTTCTGCTGCACATGGAAGTGGAGTCATGAAATAAAAATATTCCTTCCGCCTCGATCTTTCTGCCCGATTAACTCAGGGAAGGACTCAGCAGGTGGACACGTGGCCGTTCCGGGGGGCATGGCTTGTCCGCCAGGCTTGTCCCGGTGCCAGACTCCCGCCTCGAGACACTGCCCTCCCGGCTCCTCAGGGAGGCCTCCCCTCACTGTGCTTTCTTCCCTCCCAGGCTGCTCCCGGAGCCCTCCGCAGCTTCCCTCTTCCCTCCCGCCCCTCAGACGGGTGCCAGCCCCGCACTTCTCACTCCACACCCGGCCCTGGAGCTCAGCCCTCCCGTGGTTTCCGAGGTGGTGCCCGCAGCCCAGGGGCGGCCTGCAGACCCGCACCGTGACTGAGGGTGGCTTTACTTCTTGCCGATAAGTAGAACTGGGATATTTCCCACTCAGAAATCCTAATGTCCAGCTTTTCTAGAAAACTCCGACCACACAGGTGCTGGCAGTTCCGAGGTGGCTGTAGGAGCCGTTCTCTCAGGTACTGAGTAGCCTCCTGACTGACCTGCCCTCCCTCCGCCTCGCTCCGCAGCCACAGCGAAGGAAAACCATTGTGCCTAGGCGGTTTTTAAAAAATCTCTGAGATATAATTAACATACCATAAGTGTCACTGTTTTAAAGTGTACAGTTTGATGACTTATGTTCACAGTTGTGCAACTGTTACCTGCCTCACTCCAACGCATTTTCATGGCTCTGAAAAGAAACACCGTACCCGTCAGAGTCAACCCCCAATGCCCCAGCTATAGGCAACACTGGTCTTTCTGTGTCCGTAGACTTGCCCATTCTGGACATTCCACATAAAGAATCATGCTATACGTGGCCTTTTGTGTTTGGCTTCTTTCATTTAACACAATATTTTCAGGTTTCATCCAGATTGGAATGTGTCAGCTCTTCATTCTTTTTATCGCTGAATCATATTCCATTGTGTGGGTCCACCAGTTCTGTTTGTCCATCCATCTGTTGATGGACATGAGTTTCCACCTTTTGGCCGTTGTGAATAATGCTGCTATTGCCCAATTTTTAACTGGGTTCCTCTTCTCGCTGAGCTATAGGAGTTCTGGAAGCAAGTCCTTTGTGAGATAAATGATGCACAAGTATTTTCTCCCATTCTGTGAGTTGTCTTTTCGCGTTCTTGATAGCACCCTTTAAAGCACAAAAATTTAGTTTTGATAGAGTCCAACTTATCTGTTTTTTCCTGTGGTTGCTTGTGCTTTTGGTGTCATCTGAGAAACTGTTGACCAGTCCAATGTCATGAAGTTTTTCCCTGGTGTTTTCTTCTAAGAGTCTGTAGTTTTAGCTCTTAACGTTTAGGTCTGTCATCCATCTTGAGTTAATTTTTGCAAATGGTGTGAGGTAGGTGGGCAGCCTCATCTGCCTGTGCATATCTAGTTGTCCCCGCACAGCCTGCTGAAGAGACTGTTCCCTCCGCCACTGGATGGTCTTGGGACCCTTGTCAAAAATTAAGCATAGGTGCATGGGTGTATTTCTGCACAGACTCAATTTTTGCACATTATGAAATTCAAAATGTTCTAGCAGAAAAGTGAATCCCCTTCCCAGAGGCACCCCCAGGGCTCAGTTTCCTGTCTGCAGATCAGCACAGGAGCACCCTAAGCCCCCTGCGCTGCACCCTGTCTTCCTCAGTACATCACAGAGATCCCCTGTCTGCATGAGGAGCTGCCCCGACCTTTGTAACAGCTGCGGGATGTTCCACAGCGTAGCTCTGCCATCGTTTGTTAACCCGGGCCCCGGTGATGGTCCTTTCTGATCATTTGCTGTTACAAGTAAGGCTGTGTTGGATATCCTTGTACATGCGTCATTTCGTATCTGTGTGTGTACCCATGAGGCAAATACCAGGAGTTGGAGTCACCAGGTCAAGAGGCTGGGGAGTCTTTGTTTTGGAAGATGGTCCCGTTGTCCTCCAACTTCCCACCATGCTCTCCTCAAGATCAGATCAGGTCACGTCGCTGCCCTGCTTGAAACCCTGGGAAGGTTCCCTATTACCCAAGGGCTAAAGGCCAACTCTGTGATGTAGCTTCCGAGGGTGTGCGTGCACAGACCTTGCACTCCTGTGTCACCTCACACCACACCCCTCGGACCACCCTGGACTCCCATCTTCCCAAGCACCCTTATCAGCTTCCCAGGTGCGGTTCTCTCTCCCAGAATGCTTCTGTGCCTTGCCCCCTCTCGCCCCCTCCGGCTGGCTTCTCACCGTCCGGGTTAGGCCCCTCTGGACCGTCTCCAGGGAGGCTGGCCTGTGTGCCCTCCACCCGGGACAGCAAGTCCAGTGACAGCAAGTGCCTCTGTCTCACTCACCATCTTGTGTCCCCAACTCGTGGGAGTGCAAATGTTAAGAAGAAAATTGCAACAAAGATTTGTAAAAAGGCTGGAAAAACCAGGCATCCTAGAAACTATAAAGGAAAGGAAAGACGTGACATCGTGGAAATTTCAGATCAACGTGGAAAATGATGTCAAGTTAGAAGATGGAAGAATACACAAAAAATATTGGAAAACGTGATAAAGAAACAGCATGCCATCGCAGGAGCTGTTGCGATGTGACGAGAAAAAGATGAGGCAAGGCTGTGAGGTGAGTGGTCAGTACCCTCATCTAAGTGGCTAGGAGATTTTGAAAAGACGCCCAACCTCTCAGGTGGGCAGGAAATAAAATTAAATCAGTAATGCAATAACACCTCGCAGCCACCAGATTTAGAAGATATGAAGAATCCTGGCAACACCCATTGCTGGTGAGAACATGGGGCAAAGCACCTTCACACGTTGGTGGCTGTGGAATGGCCACAGCCTTGAGGGGACAAAGCCAGCAGCATTTAGGATGAACACGCAATGCCCCATATGTGCTTTCCAACAGAGACGGGCACTGGAAGCAAGCATCGCGTGTATGTCACATGGCGACCACAGCTCTTCACGGAGACAAAGCACGGTGACCTGAGTGACAAAGGGACGGTTGAATGCAGTGCAGTATACCTGTGTGAGGGAGGATTCTGCAGCTGTTCCTACAAACGAGCTACTCTATTGACCTGGAGACATTCCCGCCATCCATCAGGTGAGAAAAAGCAAGTTGCAGTGTAAACTGCAGGATTCCACTTCAGGAAAGGCAGCAAACAACTGGTTACCTGGGCCCGGAGCAGAGAGTTAGAGAGGCAGATAGAAGAAATAAGGGAAGAAAAGAAAACAAATTCACGTTGCAAGGCACAAAACATCATAGGAAAAGAGTGTGAAGACATATGTAGAGGATGTTCCTTACAGGTGCTGTTAATAATGGGAAAATCTGGCAGCACTGGAAGTGGAGAGGGTATTGGTGAAATTAATTATGGCACAACCAGATCACGAAATATTTGGAGCCCTTCAGCGTGACGTCGTAACGTCATCAACCTGAAGCAGTGTTTCGGGAGTGTGTGCTAAGTGGACATAATCCGGCTACGAAACTGCCCTGCGAGCCCCTGTCTCAGCTGTGCAGGGAGACCTCACACAGCAGGCCAGCAGCTCCCTTCTTGGAAAGCCTGCTGGCAAGCTCGGCCCTCGGCTGGGTCTGGGGACTTGGATTTGGGGAGGATTCTCACTGTTCCCTAACTGATGAGGTTGGCTCACTGTGCCCAGACCATACAAACAATATGCTTTGTGCTGGACACCCACTTTCCTTGGGGAGTCTGGCAGTTTGCTACAAGCCGGGGGGAGGGCGCCGACGTGATCAGGCCCCAGTACAAGTCCTGTGTGCTGAGGCTCTAACACGCCTCCCCGGGCAGAAGCGCCAAGCACAAGTTGCTCTGTTTTTGTTGTTGGGGGAAGTGGCTCTGGTGGCCCTCACGGCAGGGAGGGGACAGGAGGAAGCCCGCACGTGGACTCCTCCAGGTCCCACCGATGTCTTTCCCTTAAGACCCGACTGTGTCCTCACAACATCGTTGTAATAGTTCTTAGCTGTGAGAACAGCTATACACCGGGTCCAGTGAGTCCTTCTAGCGAATCTCTGAACTCAGGCTGGTCTTGGGGACATCCTCTCCCCGCCGCACACGTGTGTCTAGAAACTAATCTGGACGATGCTCATGACCTGTTAGGATGGTCATCTGGCACTGTGAGCCTGGAGGGGTGGTTGGTTTCCTCTCTCTTTGGTATTTTTCCTAAATTAATTTGTGCTATCATTGTATAAATGCATAAATTCCATCATATAAATTCACAAATAAAGCAAAACAACAAAGATACATGTTTAATATTCCAAAGCTATTCACTTTCTCCACAGCCAGGCCGCTAACCCCACTGTGCCCCAAACCAGGTGGTCTCCCCCACTGCCCCCCTACATTCAAGCCTTCTGCAAATTCTGTGGGCTCCACCTCCAGACTTTGTCCAGAACCCCCTCATGCTCCGCACCTCCACTGCCGCGCCGCCATCCCCTTCCGCAGCAAGCCTCCACCAGCTGTGCCTGGGGCCATGGCTGTGGCTTCCTTGCTGGTCTCCCGTGTCCACCCCACCAGCCCATGGTGTATTCTTCACATGGCAGCCAGAGGGAGCCTTTTAAAACCTAAATCTGATCATGCCACTCCTCTGCATCAGGCCTTCCAGTTAAAGTTCAACCCCCTCCTACCCTCATTCACTAAACTCCATGCAGGAGGCTTTCCTTCTGTCCTTTCAACACAGAGCACCCCCTCCCAACCTCAGGGCCTTTGCACCTGCCATTTCCTCTGTTTCTGCAGATAGGCCTCCTTGACAGCTTATCTACAGCATTGCCCTTCAGTCTCCATCTCTTCACTATTACTGTCTTCACAAAATTTGTGGCTACTTGCTTATTGCTAGTCTGCTGAACTGCAATGTAAAGTCCAGAAGGGCTGAGAAACCTTGCCTGTCTTATCCAGATACCACGGTACTTGACACTAGCGGCGCACACAATAGGTGCTCAATGTGTGCACATTATCTGTCATTAGGCGCTCAGGAGCCACTGAATGAATGGCCAGTTGCAAAGCTCTCCTTAGAAATCCAGTGTTTCCAACTGCTTGGTGACACGAATAGCTAGGAGTGTTTGTTTAAAGATGTAGATTCCTGGGCCAGCGGCCGATCAACTGGATCTGAATCTCCAGCAGAGGGGACCCCGGCACCTGTGATTTGGCTCAGGGACATTTCCTAGAGCTGCCCGCTCCAAGTGAGCTCCCTCCTCAGGCCGGCTGACGGGGGGGCGTCTGGGACCCTTTGGCTGTTTTGCCATCCCACCATGTAATTGTGATTTAGAAGGAAAAAGGAGGACGTGGAGATGCCGGGGATTGAACCCGGGGCCTCATACATGCAAAGCATGCGCTCTACCACTGAGCTACATCCCCTGCCGCCGGAGCCGGTTTTCCGGGACCGAGGCTGTAAGAAACCGCGCCCTCGCTGCGGGGCGCGGCTCTCCCTGTGCGCAGGCTCTGCGCCTCCGCCGACTCCGGGACGTCTCTGCGCGCGCGCCCGCCGGAGCTCCCCGCCAGGGCGCCGGCGCCGAGCGCGCGAGCGGCCCCGCAGAGCGCGGTCTCTACATGGGCCGGCCCGGACAGGGCTGAACACGGCGCGTCCTCGTTAGTATAGTGGTGAGTATCCCCGCCTGTCACGCGGGAGACCGGGGTTCGATTCCCCGACGGGGAGGCTGGCTGAACCTTTTACAGACGCAGACCTTTCCGGCCGCGAAGTGCTCTGTGATGTGCACGCAGACGGGGACGCGTACACCCGGGCTGTGCCTGGAAACGTGTACATGAGGGCGCTTCCCAAAGCTGCCTTGCACCCCCAGAACGAGCTGAGGAAAGCTACGTCCTAGGGGCCCCGTTATGTACAAAATACGCATTTTTACTGGAGTATGTTCATATTTCTATTTCTGATTGGCATCACAGTAACAATAACTAACAATTTTCTAGCTCCCATCACGCACCGGGCAGTATTCCTGGGATGACCCTGTATAGATAATGTTAAAAATTAATAAATTTATATATCTTTTCTCTTGTTAATCTGCTTGTTAGCTTATTTCGTGGACCCTGATGTTGAACCCAGGAGGGTACAGGGAAAGTCCTTTCCATCACAATTTTTAAACCTTATACTTGCTCTTTTTTTCTTTTTTTAAATACCAACAGGATTTATATGGACAGGAAGTTCACTGGTCTTTTTCTCTCTTTCTTCATACTCCTCTGTATTTAGTTGAAATCTTGAAACTGTGGAAACGTCTAATCAATAACTTGGGTCGAAGATCTTGGGTTAAGAAACGTCCCTTTTCTTTTTACACTAAAAATATCAATTTAGACTCTCATCTCGCTTGTGCAAGAATAACTTCCAGATGGATTTAAAAGGTATATGTATTTTAAAAAGCAAAAGAGATTAAATGTGAAGAACAGTACAGCGGCATATTGAAGAGTCGGCATAAAAGGAATCCTAAGGCCTCGCCAGATTTCCCTGCACACAAGGGGAGAAGGTTTTTCTGCATTATAAATCTTTAAGTCTTATTTTTGTTAACCATGTCCATGTACTACTTTGTATATGTAGAAAATATTTCAAGAACTCTGGCAAAGGATTAATATCTTTATTATAGAAATAATTTATTCAAATCACTAAGAAAAATCCTAAAATACCAATAGATCACAGTCAGCAGTCAACAATGTGTGAACTTGCAGAAGAGGAAAAATGTTAATAAAATGTATGGAAAAAGTTTGCTCTTACAAGTATTTAAGTAAATAGAAGTGAAGCAGAGTTACCACTTTTGGCCTACGATATTAATAAACTTTGCTGGCTTTTTTTTTTAATGACCAAAATCCTGGATACAGAAGGCAGATTGGTGGTTGCCAGGGGCAGAGAGTGGGGCAAGTGGGGAGTGACTGCTAAGGGGAACGGCTGTGCTTTTGGAGTGGTGAGAATGTTCTGGAACAAATAGAATGTTCTGGAACTATTGTGGTTGCATGATATTGTGACTGTACTAAATGCCACTGAATTGTTCACTTTAAAATGGTTAGTTTTATGTTATGTGAATTTCACCTCAATAAAAAAAATTACTTTAAAAAAATGATCAAGACTTGTTTGGGGAAGAAAGGAATGGGATGGGGGGATGGGAAAGTAAATGACTTCAGCCCTTACAGAAAGTGCCTGGAATGCTGTGTGCTCCACGGCCTAGCTTGGAATTTTACCATTAGGGAAACAAATTTTAGGGACAAAAGGAAAAGCCTATGTACAAATAACCTAAATAGCCACAGATCAGAAGACAGTTAAATGAATTACTGTATATTGGTGATGGAACATCACAAGGCCATTTAAATTGATATGAATTTTTTAAATGCCTCCAAATGCTTAAATTTTTTTCATCTTTTTTCTCAATACAGAGGAATCGATTAGAAACTAATTTGTCTTGTGGGAGTGAAGAAAACATTTATCTGAAGTTCAGTAACTTTCAATTCCATTTATGATTTCTTTTTCTTTTGTTAAAATAAAATTAATGTTGATGCTTTTTGTTAAAAACGACATTTAGAATATGATCCCATTTTACTAAAAATTATCTGCCCATCTCTCCATCTATCTTTCTCTCTGTATACGCCCATAGAGAGAGGGTTAGAATTATGCTCAACTACCGTCGATGAGGGCTGTTTTTCAGCCGAGGAATGTGGGTGTATATTAGCCCACCTCTTCATACTTTTCTATGGTTTTTGATACTGAGCATATTTTGATAAAAAATCAATCATAAAAATAAAATAATGTGATGGTAATTGTAGTGGATTGAATAGTAACCTCTACAAGATATGTCCGCCTTGAACCTAGGAATGTGATCTTATTTGAAACAAGGGTCTTTGCAGATGTAATTAAAGTAAGAGTCTGGAGATGAGATCATCGTGGATTAAGGTAGGTCCTAAGTCCAGTGTCCTTACAAGAGACAGAAAAGGAAAGGGCACACAGAGATGTACGGGGACAGGTGAAGACCAGGGAGAGGTGGAGCGGTGCATCTACAAGCCAAGGAACGCCAAGGATTGGTGGCCACCGCCAGAAGCGAGGAGAGAGCTTTCTCCCTCGGAGCCTCCAGAAGGAACCAACCCTGCCGACACCCCAATTTCAGACTTTTAGCCTCCAGAATTGTGAGAGAATAAATTTCTGTTGTTTTAAGCCACCCAGTTTGTGGTACTTGGTTACAGCAGCCCTAGGAGACTAATACAATATTTAAGACCTTGTAACTCATTTATTCAACAAATATTTATTGAGAGCCTCCTATGTGCTAGTCATTGAGCTGATATATTTAAGTGAGAAAAACAGGAGACAGATTGTATGAACTGAATGATTGGGAAAAAAATATGGGGCAACAAAACAAAAGGAATAAACAATTTTAAAAAGTGGTAACAATGGTCATGAGATGGGTAGTGTTTTACCGTCTCAATTTTTAATGACATAAATTACGTGTCCAAAACACACATTTTGCTTTGGATCACTGTAGATTCAGGCTCAATAAACATTGAAGCCCATTCCTTCTCTTGGATGCTCAAAGCTGGGTGTACTGCATTGCTGGCCTGGCTGTTTGGAGCTGGATCTAGCCAGACCTGACACCTCTATCAGAAATGAACACACAGCTGTACCTCTGATAGGCCATTTGCAAAGCTTCTGTAGGAGGATCTTCAGAAGGGGACCTATTCTAGAAAGAAAGAGAGCCAAAGATTCCAGAAGGAAGATAAACCTTCCTGTTTCTCATAGATCCTTGAAATCTGCCCCCTATCCAGGAAAATCCAGCCACAGTAAGTGTTAGGATGAGCAGGTCTATTCCAGCCTGGTGCATTGGTTTGCTGGGGCTGCCATAGCGAAATACCACAGACTGAGTGGCGTAAACAGCACGTTTACTCTCCCACAGTTCTGGAGGCTGGAGGTCTGAGATCACGGTGGTGGCAATTTGGTTTATTCTGAAGCCTCTCTCCTTGGCGTGCAGATGGCCGCCTTCTCGCTGTGTCCTCACAAGGTCGTCCTTCTGTGTCTGTGTCTTAATCTCTTCTTAGAAGAACACCAGTTCTATTGGATGAGGGCCACCCCAAAAAGCCCCTTTTACCTTAATTACCTCTTTAATGGCTCTATCTCCAAATCCAGCCACATTCTGAGGAGCTGGGTGTTAGGGCTTCAACATATGAATTTGGAGGGGACACAATTTAGCCCGCAACATTGGGTTTGAGGACACTTAGAGGACTCTGGTTTGCTCCAGGAAGTTCAGGACATCGGCTGTCTCCGAGTGTCCATGCGGAAGACTGATGGGCGTCTCAAAACCTAAGGTGTCTGTGGCGGAAGGCTTGATTCCCTCGCTCACCCTGCGGGGCTCCCGCCCTGGCTCAAGAGCGGCCGCCATCCACCAGGTAGTCCAGACCAGCCCTGGGGTGTCCTACGTCATCCCTGCCTTGCCATTATTCCCACCCCACATCCATCGACATGTCCTCCCGCCCCCCTCCCAAGCCCTGTCTCAAATCCACCCCTTCATCCACGCCTCCTCCCAGGTCCGAGACGCCGTCAGCTCCTGCCCAGACGACTGCAGTAGCCACCTCGCCGACCTCCTCGCTGCCACGTGAGCCCCTCCTGTTCCTCCTCCACGCAGCAGCCAGGGGAGACTTTTAACGATGTAAATCGTACCCCTCACTGCCTACTGGCTTTCCAAGACACTCAGAAGAAAATCCAAACCCTTCACCGTGGCCGTCAAGGCCGCCAAGGTCTGGCCTCTGTCCCCCTCTTGGTCCTGGCCGCCTACCCTCTCCCCCGCACCCTCTCCCCCTCTTCCAGGCTGACTTTCTTTCTGTTCCGCCAGCTAGTGGATCTTCTCTCAGCCTCAGGGCCTTTGCGCCAGCTGTCCCCTCTGTCCGGGAGGCTCTTCCTCCAGCTCTGGCACAGCTGGCTCTTCCTTCTTCAGCTCTTCTCAGCTCTCTCCTCTCTCTTCTCTGACTGCCCCCTGTCCCCGGTATTCCATCCATCACACGATTTAGTTTGCCTGTTAGCACTACTATCATACCCAGCTATCTTGTTACCGTATTTGTGGAGGGCCAGAGGGTCGTTAGGTGCTTAGCAAACACTTGTTGAGTGACTTCACATCTTGAAGCACCTGCCCTGCTGGCTCACCCTCTCCAGACAACGCTCCCCACCCAGCCACTGCCCAAAGGGAAGGGGCGCAGAGAGCCGAACCTGGATGCCGACCTGTTGATGTCTTCGCGCCGTGACCCTGAGCAGGCGCCGCGGGTGTGGCGCCCGTGGTTGGAGGCCGGATCTGAGTCACTCACGGCCCCAAGGAAAGCCACCTCTGGCTGATGCGTCCTCCCACATGCCTTGGTGTGGTCAGCATCCCGGCCATACCTTGGGCTGCTTGGGGAGTTGACCCCAAGGGGTGACCTTGTTCCTTTGCACAGAGAAGGGAGCTTGAGAAAGCAAAGCTCTGAGCCGGGTAGGATTCATTCATTCATTCGTTCGTTCGCTAACTCAACACATATTAATTAAGCCCCTGTTATGTGCCAGGCACTGTTCCAGGCCCTGAGGGACACAGCAGTGACAGAGGCAGAGGACTTCCCTGCTCCTCATGGATCTGCCCTTCAGATAATGGAAACGGAAGACAATATGTGAGCTAACAGTAAATAAGGGGCCGGGGTCGTGTTTGGAGGCGTGATCAGGGAAGGCTTCTTGGAGGCGGTGGCCTTCAAGGACGAGAAGGGGCAGGTGCGGGGCGAGCCTGGCAGTCATGGGCTCCAGCTGGTCCGGGTCTCCCGGCATCTGGTCCCCGAACCGAAGACCCAGGGCCGTCAGGACGACGAGGAGGACGGAATCTCAGGCTAGCGCCAACAGTGGCCGAAATAGCTCAGTTGGGAGAGCGTTAGACTGAAGATCTAAAGGTCCCTGGTTCGATCCCGGGTTTCGGCAGCTCTGTTTTTCTCGCCATGCGAAAGGAGGGGACAATGAACAGCCGAAGCTGATTCTTCGCAATTAATAAAAGCGTTTCACCTTTAATATAAGACGGCTCCGAGCAGTGCCCACGAGAAGCCAGAGGGGTGGAAACCTCCTCGCAGCTCCTCATCCGGGAAATCCAACGAGGACAAGCTCCTCCTGACCCCATTTCTTTTGTTTCGTACACGTTCGTTGATCTCTGTTACATGTTTGTTGATGTCTGCTCGTTAATTTTTGCTTGCTGTTTATTAACGTCCGCTGTCTGAACCTAGCGGCTAAATCAAGGACTGAGCAGGAAACGGCCTCTTTAAGATGGAATTAAGCCAAACGGGGATTTTCGTTCTTCGGTTTTGTAGGAAGAGAAACTGTTTAACGTTTGGGGCACGTTAATAGCTAGCGGAAGTTAAACGTACCTTAAAAGGGAGACCGGAGAAGACCCAGCATCGCCCGTCCTCGTTAGTATAGTGGTGAGTATCCCCGCCTGTCACGCGGGAGACCGGGGTTCGATTCCCCGACGGGGAGGCTGTCTGTGTTTTACTTTTTCATCTCCACTTTTTCATTTTCCTTCTAAACAAATCAAATCCTTCAAGTTTCATAGAAATTCGTTACTCTCCTCTGGAAGAATAAACTCGACAGGCAAACGACATTCAAACTGACGGCGGTCGCGTGTCGACTGCCTGGGCCCAGCCACCCTCTGGCTCCCTAGTGTCGCCTGCTCACAAGAAAGAAAACACTTCTCTCCCTGAAGAGTTGTTTTGCATTTCCTGCGTGCCCACAGCGCTCCTGTAAAGGGTTTGGTTTATATAATGGTTTCCCAGAAGCTGTCACCTGCTAAGGCCAGGAACTGCTCGCTCTGCTGCAAATATTCCGTCTTCCTATCTCCTGCTCCAGCCCAGGGCTGCCTCTCAGAAAATGTTTAGGGATTTGAGACACCAGAGAGGGCGAGTCTAAACTGAGACGTTTTCTTCTCTTAACTCGTTTACAGACTCAGCTTTCTGAACACAGCTGTCATCCTTCCCAGGCTCCTAGCTTCCATTCATTTATTTGTCTGTTCATTTCACACTCATCCCACAAATCGGTACTGAGGACTCCTTGTGTGCCAGGCACTGGGGATCTAGCAGGACACAAGATAGACAAGGCCCCGCCCTAATGAGTGAGGGACCAAGGGAGGGACACAGACAGTAAACAAATAGTATAAAAATGGGTTCCCAGAGTGATAAATGCTATGAAGAAAAACAGAACACATCCAAGGGGTGAGATAGGGATCGTGTGGGATTCCTGGGTCCCTTTAGAGAGGTGGCCAGGAAGGCCTTTCCGAGGACCTGGACAATGAGAAGGAGCCAATCATGAGAATATCTGGGGAACTGCATTCCAGGCAGAGGGAACAGCAAGTGCAAAGGCCCTGAGGTGCAAAGGAGCCTGGCATGCCTGAGGAACAGCAAGCAGGCACGTGTGGCTGGAGTGCCCCGAGGGAGGAAGAGAGGAGTAAGGGATGGTGCTAGCAAGATCAACAGAGGCCAGATCACAGAGGGCCTTAAAGGCCAGAATAAGGAGTATAGATTTAAGTCTAAGAGTTTTATGCAGAGAGGAAACATAACTGAGTTTGTTTTGAGCAGAGCAATCTGGCAAGAGAGCAAGCAGGGGCACTTCCTGAACTGAATACTATCCCTTAGCTCCCTCCCAAACTGTGTCCAAAATCATGCCATCCGTGGTGCCATCCTCCTGTTCTGTGGCCAAACTCTCTCTCTCAGGGCTGCCTCCTTGAGCTAGAGGGATACGGACAAAGAACGGCTCACACAGGAGCCCTAATCCGCACCTCACCCCATTGCCCTCCTGCTCGGCCGACCTGTTTCACCACAACAGCATCAGCAAAGCATCGGTTCACGCCTGGGGTGAAGATGAGGGGCAGCAGCCCTTCCCGGAGTTCACATAATAACAGCACTTATTACAAGGAGAACTCACGTTTCCGAGCACGGACCTTGTACCAGACACTGTTCTAAACGTTCTACGTGTAACTCCTTCAGTGGTCGCAACCACCCCGTGAAGCAGCTGCTATTCAAATCTCCATTTTACAAACGAGCCCAGAGAGGCGAGGTTGCGAGGGCACCGCTGCTGGGTCCAGTGTGCACCAGCTCACTTAGGCCCTTAGCTGCGAAGGGTTTCAGGCATCAGCAGCGGTAAGGGAGCTGACTGGGGACCGAGGTGGCGGGACATTTTAGGGTGCGTTCTCCCCATCTTATAAGTGACTCTGTTTCCTGCCAGGAAATCTCAAGCACCGGTGGAAAGAGGTGAGGCCTTCTCTTTGGGGCCCTCTCCTCGCCTCTCACCCATTGCTTCCCCACTGAGTGGCCCCTTGGTGACCGGAAGCATGATCCTAAGCATCTGGAGGAGAGAGGGGCTCCCTGACAGTTAAAGGGTAGCTTTTTTCAGTGGGCTATTGCCAAGAGATTCCTTCCTCAGAGTTTAACCCCTGATTCTGGGGGCTGGATCTGTATCCTTTTTGTTTGCTTATTTTTATCTTCAGAAGAGTTCTTTTGGGACAAAAAAAAAAGGTAGATATGCATTCAAGCAGATATGCAAACCTCGAAGTCACTGAAGGTTGGAATGGTTTTAAAGGACGAGAAAACAGAGATTTCTGGGTGGAGGTGCAAATGGGGCAACGCCCTTATTTATTGGAAAGAAATTTTCATTTTCCTTCCCTTCTTTTCTGTCTGTGAGGCGCAACATTCAAGAATAGGTTTATTTCTGGTATCAGCTAGAATTTCAGCTGCAAGGCTATGAAGAACGGGCCTATTTGGGAAACATAAGGCGACTTATTTTGGTTTGCTTTTGCTAAACCCTAACATCCGTTTAAACTATACGAAATTCTAATTTAGGGGGCAAAAAAATCTTACGAAGAGTGCAGCAGAGAATTTCAGAAAAGTGAGTGCAAAGGGAGGGGGATGTAGCTCAGTGGTAGAGCGCATGCTTTGCATGTATGAGGCCCCGGGTTCGATCCCCGGCATCTCCACTGCCATTTTTTTCTGATTTACTTTTTAAAAATTTCTGCCCATGCTCTTCATCATTAAAGCGCCACGGATGTGATTGTAACAAGTATTATCACGTTATTAACAAGTATCCAGTTACTACTTGGAGGTGGGATTTTCACAACAGACGTGATCTTCGCTTTCTGAAATCCCCAACAGTCCAAAGGTCCTTTCATTGGAAGACGCGAAGGGGAGGGAGCAGTCATCGGGAAAATGGAAAGGCCAAACCTGATGTGAGCCGAAACCACAGAATGATCATTTGGGGAGTTTACTGTATGATTTCTGGCATTGTGACTGCAGTAAAAGGCCTCGAGGCCTGTTGACTCATTCATTACCATTAGAGGGCAAGTGTGTAAGTCATGCAAAGGTCTGAACGTCTGTGCTGGGCCCTGCCCTCTGTGCCGTCAGGAACGACGTTTTCCGGAGGGAGCTGGAGCATCCCCATTAGGCAGGGTTTTGCTCCCTGCTTCATCTGCAACAGGGCACGAATGGATGAGTGAATGGCTTTGGTGCACGCACGGTTTATATTTCTATTTATACGCTGTATCTGTATTTTATCATTAAAAAGATGTATTTTATTGAAAGAAGGGATCCTGTTGCATTCTGTGGGTACAATTCTTTGTCTGCTGTAATACTGAATTCTTCCCCCATCAAATCTTGTCTCTCATTTGACTTTTAAATCATGAAAACATCTCATCTTAGACCTGTAGGGACCTGACTCTTTGCAAAGCCTTCACTTTTGAGATGAGGAAACTAAACTTCATGAAATGACTCACGAGTTAGTTGGTGGAGTGTTGGTGACAGCTCCTGATTCTAATGATCTTCTGTGAAGGTTATTTCTCCCTAAATGTCAACAAGGTTTTAAGGGAACAAAACATTGAGGTTATTTCTAAAGTTATCAGGTCTAATATGAAACCAATTATATACTTTGTTTTACTTCACGCCTTATAATTAAATATTTGTAATAGTGCAATGACAAGGAAAAAATACCACAAGGCTTGTGTTGGGAAACAGAACTTTTTAGAAAAGTTATTGTGAATTTGAAAAAATTGTTTTTTCAACTACTACATTTTATTTTACACTCACAAAAACAGAGCCCATTATATGAGGTGGTGAGAGTAGTCAAATTCATAGAGACAAAAAGCGGAAAGGCAGTTGCTAGGGGCTGGAGGAGGGGGGAATGGGGAATCGTTTAACAAGTACAGAGTTTCAGTTTTGCAAGATGAAAAGAGTTCTGGAGATGGATGGTGGTGATGGCCGCACAGCGACGTGACTGTTGAAGGGTAGCAGAACACGCCGTCCTAAAATATGCCGCTTTGTTCTGTTGATTATTTTGAGCAGTTGGCACTTGGAAAACAGCAAATGCAGGAGATGCTTTCTCTGAACTCCCCTCATCTGCCTATAGATACAGCCTCCAAAGGGAACTCAGCGGTCACAGATCCCCTCCCCGGAAGTTTCACCGGGGAAGATTGGCTCTTGTCACAGGAGAAGGGACTAGGAATTGACATCAAACTTTGTCACAAAGTGTCATACGTCCCATCTATTCTTCTAAGGCCTAGTCATCTTTCCTAAAAATCATTTACTGTCCCCTAAGGGGCCCACATCCTAGTCCCCTTCCCCTGTTAAGATGGTTTCTAAGTCTAAACGCTGAAGCCACCTCTTTGGGTTGCTCACTTCCCCTGGGTGTCTCCCATGTATACGTGAGGTATACAAGTTAATAAACTTCTGGGCTTTTTTTTTCTTTTCTCTTGTTAATCTTTTGTTACAGGGGTCTCAGTTAAGAACTCAGAGGAGTAGAGGAAAAATTATTTTTCCTTCCCTACAATACACTTAACGCTATTGAACTGTACACAAAAATGGTTAAGATTGTAAATTTTATGTTATATGTATTTTGCCAAAATTGAAAAAAAAAAGAGTTCCAATAGGTTAACTAACTCCTTAACGTTCCTAAACTAGGCAAATTTGGGGCCTGGAACTTAAGTCTGATTTTCTGACTGGTGGGGGATGAAATTGGTTATTTTTAAGCAGGAGCACTGGGTGTTCTGCCACACGATGCAAATGCACAAACGTAAACAGGAAAAAGAACAGAATCCCTGGGGCTTTTTTTTTTTTCCCTGAGCTGCACATACCCTTGACTACCTTTTATGGTTATATAAGTGATGACAAAGCAAGGCAAGCCTTTCCCACCCAGCTCTCTGATTTCACCCTTTCTCTTGGGGGGAAAATGTTTGCTGCCCATTGTGCTCTGGAACATTCTCATGATGTTGAGCTCAGTCCCATACAAGGTGGTGACCTTCAGGGGAACTGGATCCTTCGGAGGAATGAAGAAAGGCCGGCAGGCAGACAGGCACCAGCCCAACCCTCCCCTCCCCCCAGCAGCCCAACACCCAGGCCCTTTGTGAGCTCAGCCCATCACGTGCTCGCGTCTGCCCGCCAATCCCGCCCTGTTGCTGGGCCTCTGTCACTTTTCCATTGGTGCCAGCTCTGAAGCAATTTCTTCTGGGACGCCTGCAAAGGACGGATCTGTGGGCGGAAAGAACTGAAAAAGGATCCAGTGACTCATCCGGCTTCTCGCACATTCTAGCACATTGCATTCTAGGTCAGAGGACTTTAGGTTTTAGGAGCGTGACTTGATACCTGATTCCTGATTCCAAGTGGGACATTTAGACTTTGGGAGCCCTCCTCAGCAAGTAGAAAAGCAATTGTGACAACAACAACAAAATCCTCTGTAGAGCAGGGTTTCTCACCGGGGCATTGTTGACACCGGGGGGCCGGGTAATTCTGTGTTGTGGGGGCCTGTCTGTCGTAGGATGTTGAGCAGCATCCCTGGCCTCTTGTCGCTGGATGCTAGTAGCACCCCCACCCTCAGCCACCACAGTTGTGACAACCAAAAATGTCTCCAGACAATGCCAAATGTCCACTGAGGAAAAATCACTCCTGGTTGAGAGCCACTGCTCCAGAGAAACACCGGCCCCTCTCTGGGGAGGTCAGAGTCCCGTCTCTCTCCCTGTGTGCCCTTGGACAAATGTTTACCTCTACTTCCTTCAACAAAAACCTACTATTGGGCTTAGATTAGGGGATGCAAGGGTGTTTCAGAGAATGTTTTTTGCTAGAGAAAAAATCACTGTTCTCAGCCTAAGAATGTTGTTTTCTCTTTGGAGACAACCTTCGGCCCGCTCCCCACCCTCTGAGCCTCTCTTCTTCCTCCTCTCTTCCTCTTCCTCCTCTGCCTCAGAATCAGGCCTATTTTTCTCTGTACCTTTTGGACTCTGAGACAAGCCACATTGCAAGGCTCGTGACTCAGCCTTTAAACAACATGAATCACACGGCTTGCAGCAAAGCAACCACCAACAGCAAACGAGGTGTGGTTTGAAGTGAGGCCTGATCACCTGAGAAAGAAACTGGTTTTCTTCCTTTAGAAACTTCTTCCTGCAATTTAGGGAGGCAGAATCTTATTAAGAGCCTCAACTTTTTGTTCCTTTAAAATCTCTTTCCAGAAACTTAGAAAGAAATATCTTTCACAGAAATCTGTATTGGCAGTCACCCGGGTCTCCTGCTAACCCGAAAAATGAATTTTATTTTTATTATTCATTTTAATTCTCCAGTAATAAAATTCATTCTCTTAGAAAAATGTTAAAAATTAGAGGTTAAAGTCTATTTGCAACACTGCTCATGATACCAAGCAATGGGCTCACTCTGCTCGCTAAGATCTGGGCCAATTAATCACAACGAGTTAGAGATCGAGAAACGAAGTTTAATTAGATTATCCGGTAAACCGGAAGACAGGTGACTAATGTCTCAAAGACCCATCTTCAAAGATTACAGAATCTTGAGGCAGTAAAATGGGCAGTAAGGTAGGGGTCCAGGGATGTTGGTCTCCAGGCGTGACGGGCTCCAGGCATCACATTGTTCCATTCTTCCGTCAGCTGTGATGGATACCTTGTAGGTGTGTCCCTGCTTGTGGTCAGCCTGTTCCTGGAGAGAAACTCATAGAACAAAGTTTTTAATTTATCAAGCTATTGGGGAGTACATACCTGAGTGGAGGCCATAAACCAGGACAGCATGTGAATTTTTTAGAGTACGTGCAGAACAACCAGTAGTCACACAGAGGAGGGGCTGGGGCCATTTTAGCATAACCACATGGCCTCACTCATGCTCACACTCAGACTTTTTTCATAAATACATACACGGGTTACCGAAGAAAATACAGTTTTATTTTCATTCACATTTTAAGTATAATGTTTAAATAATGTTCATAATTTTAAACAGGAATGTAATCTTTTCCTAATGGCAGAACATTTTTCAGTCAGTTGCCTCTTTTTCTACTTTTTTCTTCAAGGCCTTAAAGGTAGAAATTAAAATATCTTTCCCCCCCGCGCCATTTGTAGAAATAGGGAATAATTCTAGAAGAGTCCAGAAGGAACAGTGGCAAGAGAATTGAGGACATGAGGGAGACTGCAAACTTAAAAAAAACCTGTTTTAAATTTTCACCATGCTCACCTATTTTAAAACATTTTAAAAATGTGCTGAAGAAATGACACATCGAGATCACATAATAGCCTGTCATAAAAATGAAAAGATCTGGCTGGTGAGCCTTTTTCTCCTCTTTTATCAAAATGGAATTTGTCTCTAGAATTAAATTTCATATTTGGGATATTGAAATGTCTTTTTCTCCCTGGAACTATATGGAGTTGAGATTCAATTAGTCTTTAAATCTCAGGCTTAAATAGCTTCAACTTCCGAGTCCAAGGAAATGTCGACAGAGCTGAAATTCTGATACCCTCCTTGTTTATAATCAAGCACTAAGTTCTTAAACCCAAGGCCACGCAGATTAAACAGGAAAGCTAAAGAACAATCTAGAAAGATCTAGTTCTGTCAGCTCAAGTAGTCTGACAAAGCTGTGTGGAATTTCTGCCTTTATTCTCCCAGTTCAAGGCAGACACGCCACAGTCATTTCTCCGTTGGAAACGCACGCTTTGCCCGTTTGTTTTGAGGCATTCTTGCTCCTCCTGCGCAGAAGCTGGCGTCTGAGGCGGGAGCCGAGATCTGTCGAGTCATTCGCCTTGTCCCGGTGCCCGCCGGGGGGAGGGGGGGGGGATGGGCCCGGCCGCCACCAGTGGGGGCTGGGGCCGGGGGAGCCCGCGCCACGGCCCGGAGTGAGGGGAGTTTGGTGAAGCAAAAACACGATTATTATCTCAAATGTGACCCGAAAGAAAGACCCCCGGTGTCGCGGGGGGGAGGGGCAGGGCGGGGTGGCGTGAGGGCAGCACGACCCCGCCTCTGCATGAGGCGCTCGGCCTGAGCCGTGGCCGTCAGGGGCGGGTCCCGTGGCCTGCGGGACCGTTGGGGTGAGGGGAGGGGGCGTCGGGGCCGGGCTGCGGGGACAGCCCGCTCCGGGCGCCCGGGAAACTCTGCGCCGGGTTTTCGCGCCTCCTGGGGGCCGCTCCCCCGCCCCCTCCATCGAGCGCCGGCCACGTCCACGGACGCAGCGCACAAAGAACGCGGTGATCCCTCCCCCCGGCATCTCAGGACAGCGCCCCCCCCCCCCATTCAACCCCAAAGTCCCCGTATTAACAGGAGAACATTTCAGGGGGACGATTAGGTGGTTCCGGGGAACTATTTTTCTCTTCAGGCAGCAGGAAGGGCTGAGAAAAGTAGTCCCTTGTCGGCCTTTCTGCGGAGGGATCCCCGGGGCGGGGCTACCGTTACTATATAAGTGAAGCGCCGGGCGTGGCGCAGGCAGATCGGTCCCGGTTAGGAGCTTGGTCGGTTGTGTTCTTCGTGCGCTGCTGTCACCGCAACTTGGTGAGGCGAGGCCGCTGTGGTGGCCCGGGGGTCTGGTGGCCGTGCGGCTGCGGGCCACGGGGTAGGGGGGAGGCCGCGCTGCCCGCCGCGGGCAGAGGGGCGGCTGAGGCTTTCAGGCGCCCGGGGCCCGCGAGCGGGGCAGCTGCGAGGAGGGAGGAACGAGCAAGATGGCGGCCGTTTCCGATCCCTAGTCGGGGGAAGCGGGACTCGGAAGCGGGCCAGGAGGTTGGAGAGAGATGGGGGATCGTGGGTGAAGGAAAGCGCGAAGGCCGCGAGCGCGGGGGAGCTCGGCTACTTGTAGGGCCGGGTCGGGCGGCGTGTGGGGCGGCTGCGGTGAAGAGAGCGGTTCGTCGCGTGACTGGCGCGAGAACCTGGTCTCGTCGCAGCGGGGGGGTCCTGGCGTCGTGGGCGCCGCTCCCGCCAGTCCGGCACCCACTGTGGGGGAGGGGCGCGCTCGCGGGAGTGGGCTTGTGACGTCACAGCCGCTGTGGGCTCATAATGCGGGGTGGGGCCGCCTGCAGGGGTGGGGGGCAGCTTTGTGTGAGTCGCGGGACACGGGGTTTGGGCCTGGGGTGGACGCTGCCGGACCGACAGGGGACACGGGTCCGCTGAGGCGGGGAGATAAGGGAGGCCCCCAAATCTACCGGGCCAGGTGTCGTGCTTTTCTCTGGTAAGTTCCTGAAACGGGTTCCGGCTCATTTGTCAAGCGTGTCCCTTTTCATTGCGTGAGGTTGTTCAGGAGAGGCATCCGTTTTTGTTGTTTGGCTGGCTCAGTGACATTTGACTCCTACTCCTGAGGAACGCGTTGACCCATGAATTGCCTGTTAAACTCTCGGATTTTTTCATTATCGTTTTGTTCTGACAGACAATGCAGATCTTCGTGAAGACGCTGACGGGCAAGACCATCACCCTCGAGGTGGAGCCCAGTGACACCATTGAGAACGTCAAGGCCAAGATCCAGGACAAGGAGGGCATCCCCCCCGACCAGCAGAG
>JABWHU010001772.1:985378-995967 GCA_014189135.1 Dicerorhinus sumatrensis harrissoni | reverse complement strand
TGGCGCAGGCGGCCCTGGTTCGGATCCCGGGGGCACAGGTGTGGATCCCGGGTGCGCACCGATGCACCACTTGTCAGGCCATGCTGTGGCAGCGTCCCATATAAAGTAGAGGAAGATGGGCGCAGATGTTAGCCCAGGGCTAACAAGTGTCTTCCTCACAAAATAAAATAAAGAAAAGCTACAAGACTACAACTATGATACACAACTGTGTACTAGGGCTTTGGGGAGAAAAAAAGAAAAAAGAGGAAGATTGACAACAGATGTTAGCACAGGGCCAATCTTCCTCAAAATAAATAAATAAATAAAATAAAAATAAAAATGGAAGAGAATAACAACAAAGTTTTTCTTTTATCGGTGTCCTTGGCCTTCCAATCCTGTCTTAGCCTGTTGGGGCAGCTATACCGAAGCTCCACAGCCTGGGGCTGCAACAACAGACGTTTGCTTCTCACAGTCTGGAGGCTGGAAGTCCGAGACCAAGGCGCCGGCAGATCCGGTGTCTGGTGAGGACCCCCTTCCTGGCTCACAGACGGCTCTTTGCTGTGTCCTCACGTCGTGGGAGGGGGGCTCTCTGGGGTCTCTTTTATTAGAGCACGAATCCCCTCGTGGAGGCTCCACCCTCAAGACCTAACCGCCTCTCAGGGGCCCCACAGCCCAACACCATCACGTTGGGGGTTAGGTTTCAACATATGAACTTGGGGAGCACACAAACATTCAGACCATATAGGTCGCCTTCCCCCATGGTTACCAGTTTCTTGTGAGCCCTTCTAGAAATTCTATGTATTTGGGAGGTTATTTACATGTCCTTTTCCCTACATAAAGGAAAGCACATTATATATACTTTTTCTACCTTGCTTTTTTTGCTGAAGAATGTAGTTTGAGAATAATTTTTTTATTAGTATCTGTAGGTCTGTCTCATTCTTGTTCCCAGCTTCAAAATATTCTGTTGTGTAAATCTGTACTAACGCTGCAGCCACTAATCACATGTGGCTATTTAAATTTATATTAATTAAAATTTAATAAAATTAGTTCCTCAACTGCACTAGCCACATTTCAAGCGCTTAACAGAAGGATTCGACAGAGGCTGACATACCGGATAGCGCAGACATAGACAATTTCCATCATCATAGAAAGTTCGGTTGGATGGTGCTGGTGTAGACGGGCCATAACTTAGTTAAGCAATATCCTACTGTTGGATATTCACGTTACTTCCAATATTTTGCTACTATAATCAGTGCAACAAAGACTATTCTTATGCATAGATTTTTGCCCATGTGCATGTATGTCTGAAAGATAAACTTCTCGAGGGAACTTGCTGGGTCAAAGGGCGTATGCATTTTAAATTCAGACAGACTTTGCCAAATCCCCCTCCAAAGAGGTTATACAAATTTACACTACTGCCGACAACAGTCAACAACTCCTGTCTCCCCACAGCCTAGCCAGCACAGGGGCATCTCAGACTTTGATCTTTGCTCATCTGCTGGGTGAATAATGGTATCTTATATAGTTTTAATTTAAAAATTAAGTTTCCCTTAACGCAATAAGGACCCCCTTCATTATTCCTCTTGACAAAGTCACTTTCAATGTGAAAAACATTTCTTGAAGCTTTTTGTATCTCACTTGGGGACTTTGTCCTCCAGGAGGGCATCTCATGTTTATATTGATTGCCTCATCTGTTGTGGGTATTGAGCTGTGCACTGCTAATTATTAGCTATGGTGGATGCAGAGGAGAAGGTAAAATGGGGTATGTAATGCCCAAAGCTATGATGAACTGTAAGAGTGCCTGGCTGTCACTTCTAAAAAAGATGTATGATGTTTTTCACAGGAGACTTAGTTATGAGCTGTGGCCTGTTCATTGAACAAGTAAGGGGCTGTCACCTGGCCCTTAGCCTCAGTGACTGGTTGACTGATTTGCTCTTGGAATCCAAGATTTATGCAGCAGCAGACACACTGGACTGTTGACTTAGCTAACAACCTTTAAAGATAATTATGGTACACCATGTCCGCAGCAGCACTATTCCCATAGCCAGAAGGTGGAACAACCCAAATGTCCACTGATGGATGAATGAAGAAACAAAATGTGGTCTGTCCAAACAATGCAGTTCTGCTCAGCTTTCAACAGGAAGGAGATTCTGACACGGGCTACGATGTGGATGAACCTGGAGGGCAGTACGCTGAAAGAAATAAGCCAGTCACAAAAGGACAAATACTGTATAATACCCGTGACACGAGGTCCTCAGAGCAGTGAAAATCACAGAGACAGAAAGTAGAATGGTGGGGGCTGGGGCTGGGGCTGGGGGAGGGCGATGGGGAGTTGGTGTTTAATGGGGACAGAACATCAGTTTGGGAAGATGAAAAAGTTCTGGAGATGGATGGTGGTGATGGTTGCACAACAGTGTGAATGTACTTAATGCCACTGAACTAAACACTTGAAAAAGAGTTAAAATGGTGAAAAAAAATTATGTGCACGGTGGCAAGACATGGGAAAGTGATTAGGAAATAAGTGGGGAAACAGAAAACAGTCATGGAGGCTCCCATTTGGGAAGATTTTTAAATGTTGCCTGGAAGATGACCCACCTGCTCATCACCCCAGCGTGCGGGTTCCTCTGCGCACTCAGGGGCGCGATGGGCCCTTCAGGCGGAGTGGGGCCTGGAGAGGAGTTGAGCAACCTCGGCGGCGAGTCCGTGGCTGGAAACCACATCTGTTAGCTGTACCGGGAGTGCCTCGGCGCCCCGCTCTCTCCGAGGCCGCCCCAGAGCTTCAGCAGCCACGAGGGGGCGTGACGAGGTGGCCGGGCACCACAGAAGGGCTGAGAAAGGACCATCTCTCTTTCCCGTCCTCTCCCCTCCTCCCCTCTGTCCCTGCCTCCCTCCCCTCCTCCATTTCCTCCTTCCTTCTTCTTTTTCTCTCTTTTTTTGTTAATAGACTTTATTTTTTAGGGCAGTGTTAGGTTCACAGCAAAATTGAGGGGCAGGCACAGAGGTTGCCCACACACGCCCTGCCGCACGCCTGCACGGCCTCCCCCACTGTCGGCGTCCACCCCCAGATGGGTCTGCTTCCTTTTTTAAAATTGTGGTACAATTCACGCAACATAAAATTCACCATTTTAACCATTTGAAAGCGATCAATTCAGTGGCATTTAGTACATTCAGGATGTTGTACAACCATCACCTCTATCTAGTTCTAGAACTTTCTCATAACCCCAAATGGAAACCCCCTACCCATTAATCAGTCAGTCCCCAATCCCCCTCCTCCCATCCCTTGGTGACCACCAATCTGCTTTCTGTCTCTACGGATTTACCTCTTCTGGACATTTCATACATGGAACCCTACAATATGTGGCCTTTCGTGTCTGGCTTATTTCATTTAGTGTAGTGTTTTTTTTTTTTTATAATTATTTTTATTTATTTATTTTTCCCCCAAAGCCCCAGGAGACAGTTGTATGTCATAGTTGCACATTCTTCTAGTTGCTGTATGTGGGACTCGGCCCCNGGCGGGAGAAGCAGTGCCTCTGTGCACGCCCGGGATCTGAACCCCGGGCCGCCAGCATCATAGCGCACGTACTTAACCGCTAAGCCACGGGGCCGGCCCTAGTGTAGTGTTTTCAAGGTTCATCCATGTCATAGCATGTGTCAGAAGTCCATTCCTTTTTATGGCTGAATCATATTTCATCGTATGAGTAGACCACATTTTGTTTATCCATTCAGCTGTTGATGGATGTATGGGTTGTTTCCCAAATGGGTTTTTTTTTTTTTTTGGTGAGGAAGGTTAGCCCTGAGCTAATGTCTGTTGCCAGTCCTCCTCCCTTTGCTGAGGGAGACTGGCCCTGGGCTAACATCCGTGCCCATCTTCCTCTACTTTATTTGTGGGACGCCTCCACAGCATGGCTTGATGAGCAGTGCATAGGTCCACGTCTGGGATCCAAACCCAAGAGTCCTGGGCCACCGAAGTGGAGCGCACAAACTTAACCACTACGCCACCGGGCCGGCCCCACCAAATGGTTTTTAAAACAGTTAAAATGGTGAGTTTTACGTTATGTGTCTTTTTGCTGTTGTGGATAGTGCTGTTGTGAACATGCCCCTGTAAGTACGTATTTGTTTGAACGCCTGTTTTCAATGCCCTTGGGTATACGTCTAAGAGCAGAATTGCTGCTTATGTGCTAACTCCACGATTCACGTGTTGGGGAACCACCAAACTGTTTTCTCCTCCTTCCTTTTTGATTTTGATGAGCAAACCTTCTCAACTTGAAGTGTTTTCAGCTCATTTCTGAAACCCCTCCACTCTCCGCAAAGCAGCCAGGGATTCCTTTAAGACAGACACCTGACTTCTGCCCCTTCCCTGCTGACACTCCTCCCATGGCTTACCCCCAGGGCACATGAATAAAACTGGGCCTCCTTACAGGGCCTATAAGGCCTTGTAAGACCTGGCCCTGCCGGTCCTTCCAACCTCGCCCCACCTTCCTCCCTCTAACCATTCACGTCTTCTGTCAAGGTCGTTTCCTCAGAGAGACTCCTGGGACTTCTCCCACCCACTCTGTCCTCTCATCACATTTATCAAATTGCTGTTTTTTTTAACACTTCAAGTTAGTTCAAACTCCCGACGTTTGCACATGCTGTTCCCTCTGCCTGGAAGCTTTTCCAGGCTCCCTTTGTCATTCCAGGTCTAGCTGAACTGTCAGAGAGGCCTTCCTTGGCCTCCCAATCCGAGGTGGCCATCTGGTCACTCCTGGCCCCACCGCCCTGTTTTATTTCTCTATTTGACACTTTTCTCTATTTGCTTATTGGTGTTGGCTTATCGCCCGCCTCTTCGGTGTGCTTTAGAAGCAGGGGCCTCGTCTGTCCTTCCCCTGCTGTCTCCTGGTGCCCGGAACAGGGCTTCACAATAGCGGGTACTCAAGAAATATTTGTGGAATAAATACTGAATGGAATAACAATAATTTTTTTCTATCTTGGGGAGATATTTCTATCACAATGCCAAGACTTGTTCTCTTCTTGAAACATCCTCTTCATTTCAAGCAATAATCAGTTCTGAGGATGGAATAATCAGCGTGATGTGGGGTAGGGGCATATTTGAGTCTTCAAGTGTGTCAATAGTACTTCATTTCTTAAAAACAAGCAGAGATACAGAAGATCGCACATTGTATGAGTCCATGTATACGAAATGTCCAGAACTGGCGAATCTATAGAGACAGGAAGTAGAACGGTGGTTGCCAGGGGCTGGGAGTCGGGTTGAATGGGGAGTGACTGTTTGATGGGTGCAGGGTTTTATTTTGGGGTGCTGAAAACGTTTAGGAACTAGATAGAGATGGTGGTTGCACACATTGTCATTGTACTGAATGCCACTAAATTGTTCACTTCAGCATGGTTAATTTTGTGTTATTTCTCCTCAATTAAAAATAAAAATAGGGGCTGGCTCAGTGGCGTAGCGGTTAAGTTCATGCTTTCCGCTTCGGCGGCCCTGGGGGTGGACCTGCTCACCGCTCATCAAGCCATGCTGAGGTGGCGTCCCATATAGAAGAACTAGAATGATCCACAACTAGGATATACAACTATGTACTGGGGCTTTGGGAGAAAATAGAAAAAGAGGAAGATTGGCAACAGATGTTAGTTCAGGGCCAATCTTCCTCAAAATAAATAAATAAATAAGCCAGTCACCAAAAGACAAATACCATATGATTCCACTTACATGAGGTATCTAAAGAAGTGAAATTCATTGAACCAGAAAGTAGAATGGTGAGTGCCAGGGGCTGGGGGGCAGGAGGAAGTGGGGAGATGTTATTTAGCGGGGACAGAGTTTCACTTTTACAAGATGCAAAAGTTCCAAGGATATGTGGTACAACAGCATGAACGTACTCGACACTACTAAACTGTGCACTTAAAAAGGGCTAAGATGGTGCATTTTATGTTATATGCATTTTACCACAATTAAAAATGTTTAAAAAGTATTTTCAAAAAACATATCATATATGTCACAATATTAAGGTTTGTTACAGCTGATGCTAGGTACATGGTGTTCATTATGTTATTCTCTAGCCCTTCATGAATGTTTAAAATACTCCACAATCAGGAAAAAGTCCTGAAAGTAATTCCTTAGGATACATGGGCAAAAAACTATGATCTAGAACTTTTTTAGCTTTTTTGCAAATCTTTAGACTTTAACAGCAGCAGTAAGGCTTTAATTATCTTTTTAAAATTAAAAGCGTATCTAATACATATACACGATTAAAAAAATTCGACAGTATAGGCCAGCCCAGGTGGCCTAGTGGTTAAGTTTGGTGTGCTCCACTTTGTGACCCGGGTTTGGTTCCCGGCACAGACCTACACCACTTGTCAGTAGCCATGTTGTGGTGGCAGCTCACATACAAAAAGAGGAGGATTGGCAACAGGCGTTGGCTCAGGTCCAATCTTCCTCAGCAAAAAAATAAAATAAAATAAAGTAAAAATTCAACAGTATTGTTTTGGTTATCTATTGCTGCTTAATAAACAATTCCAAACTTAACGGTGGCAAACAACAAGGATCTATCATGATTATCTTGCACGGTTCTGGGGGTGACGGCTCAGCAAGGCAGTTAGTCTTGGATCTCATGAGCTTGGGGTCAGAAATGGCTGGGGAATCAAGAAGGCTTCCTCACTCACACGTCCAGCCGTTGGAGCTGGTTTTTGGCTGGAACCTCAGTGGAGGTTGTTGCCGGAAAACTACCCAGGGCGTCTTCAGGTGGTCTAGGCTTCCTCCCTGCCTGGTGGCTGGCTCCAAGAGCAAGCAGCCAGGAGAGCCAGGCGAACACCGCACCCTTCCATCACGTTCTGTGCAGTCGGGGCAAGTACAGCTAGAAGGCGCAACTCCAAGGGCGCGTTCCTAAGAAGGAACCCAGTGTCCTCACCCTCTCTCTCCCTCTCGCCTTGGGCTGGCATGTGGACAGGGTGCTGGGAGCCACCTCTGACCCTGGGAGGCGACAGGGCACCAAGATAGCTGCCGCCTTCAGGGGGAAGTGAATCAACTTCCCCCTTTTGTTTGGGTTTTTGCTTGTTTTTTTTTTTTTTTTCTTATGTGGAACACAAAAAATAGCATAAAATATACCATCTTAACCATTTTAAGTACACAGTTCAGTAGTGTCAAGTACAGGCACATTGTTGTACAACAGACCTCCAGAACGTTCGCGTCTTGCAAAACTAAAACTCATTAAACAACTCCCCTCCCGCCGCCCCCCAGCCCCTGGCACCCAGCAGTCTACCTTCCGTCTCTGTGAGTTGCCTCCTCCAGGGCCCTCTATATGTGGGCTCACACAGTGTTTGTGCTTCTGTGCCTGGCTTATTTCACTCGGCATAATGTTCTCCAGGCTCATCCGTGTTGTAGCATGAGACAGGATTTCTTCCTAACTTTTAAGGCTGAATAATATTCCATTGTATGCATATACCACAGTTTGTTTACCCATTCTTCTGTCAATGGACATTTGAGTTGCTTCCACCTCTTGGCCATTACGAATAATGCTGCTATGAACATGGGTGTGCAAATATCTCTTTGAGATCCTGCTTTGAATTCTTTCGGGTATATACTCAGAAGTGGGATTGCTGGCATTTATGGTAGCACTGTATTTTTTTTTTGGTGAGGAAGATTAGCCCTGAGCTAACATCTGTTGCCAATCCTCCTCTTTTTGCTGAGGAAGACTGGCCCTGGGCTGACATCCGTGCCCATCTTCCTATACTCTATATGGGACGCTGCCACAGCATGGCTTGACAGGCAGTGTGTAGGTCCGAGCCCAGGCTCTGAACCTGCAAACCCTGGGCTGCCGAAGTGGACTGCACGAACTTAACTACTACGCCACTGGGCCGGCTCCTGGTGGTACTATTTTTAATTTTTTGCGGCGCTGCCATCCTGTCTTCCCTAATGGCTGCAGCACTTTACATTCCCACCAACGGTGCACAAGGGTTCCAATTTCTCCACATCCCTGCCAACACTTGTTTTCTCTTTTTCGGATTGTACCCATCCGAATGGGTGTGAGGTGATATCTCACTGTGATTTTGATTTGCATTTTTCTGATGGTTAGTGATGCTGAGAATCTTTTCACATGATTGTTGGCCATCTGTACCTCACCTGTAGAAAAGTTTCTAATCAAGTCCTTCCTCCATTGTTTAATCGGGTTATTTGATGTTTTTTGTTGTGGGGTTGTAGGAGCTCTTTATATATTCTGGCTGTTAACCCCTTATCAGGTATATGATTTGCAAAGCTTTTCTCCCATTCTGTGGGCTGCCTTTGCACTCTGTAGGTGGTGTCCTTTGATGCACAATAGGCTCCACCTTTTTATGGAGAAATGTCAAAGAATTCTGATGTTTTTTTTTATAATTTTATTTATTTATTTTTTCCCCCAAAGCCCCAGTAGATAGTTGTATGTCATAGCTGCACATCCTTCTAGTTTCTGTATGTGGGACACGGCCTCAGCATGGCTGGAGAAGCAGTGCGTCGGTGTGCACCCGGGATCCGAACCTGGGCCGCCAGCAGCGGAGCGCGAGCACTTAAACACTAAGCCATGGGGCCGGCCCTCTGATATGTTTTTAAAGCCACCACAAGTATAAAAAGGATTTTCGGCAAAAGTTAAGTCTCGCCCCGCTCTGCCGGCCCTCCCCAGAGATGACCATTACCAGTGTCTTGTGTGGCTTTCCTGAGGTTTCCTTTGGGGCTTTGTGCTGTAAAGTTTCCATACAAATTGTGCAGAGTGTGTATTTATGCAACACGGACTGCGAAGCGGGCATGTGACAGGTCTCTCGGGACCTCATAATCCCTGTGTGTAACATAAGGGAGTTGGGGCAGGACCCTGCTTTCTAACTCTATCTCGAGCTGGGAAAGTACTTCCCACACCCTCTGGGGCGTCCTTGCACACGGTTGATGGAGGTTCGGTTTTGACTGGAAAGGTAATTTCTTAAAGGAGAAAGCGTTTGCTCTGCGTGGTGTCTGAGTTGCTGTTCTGCAGGAATATGCGAGTTTGTGTTTTGGCTCACTAAAATAAGAACTGAGTTCCCCTCGTCAGCTCTGTGTTTGGTGAAACTCTGATTTCAGTTCTTCATTTCTCAGAAATTCCAAAGAACGTGAAATGTGACACCAGGGAGAAAACAGAACTGCGGTCCCGTGCTCATTCCTCCTCAGTCTGAAACTCCTGTGCACAGGCCCTCAGCCCTCGGTGGAGCGAGGCTGCAGGCGGGAGAGCGTGGGGAGGTTTTTAATTGTTCCCCGATTACCGTTTGCCCCCTTTTCCCTTCAGTGTTGGAGCCCCCAGAGTTTCAGCGGGCATATGGCCACCCAGCTAGAGATGGTGCTGCCCAGCCTCTAGTGAAGCCAGTGTGACCTCGAGGTTACGTTCTGGACTATAAGATACAGGTGGAGGTGAGGGGTCCGCTTCTAGGCCACGTTGTTGGAAAGGAAGCTGGCTGTCTACTCTCTTTGTCCTGCTTCCTTTGAGCTGGGATGTGGACAGGGTGCTGCTGAGCTAGCTCCGACCCTGGGTGGTGGCGGAGCACGGAGACAGCAGGCGGCTGGTCCCTGGTGCAGCGTGCAGCAGACTTTCCTACCTGTCTTGCACCACCGGCCACCTCTGGACTGGTAAGTCCAGAGAAATAAAGGTTTTTTGTTTTTTTTTTTTGGTGAGGAAGATCAGCCCTGAGCCAACATCTGTGCCCATCTTCTTCTATTTTGTATATGGGATGCCACCACAGCATGGCCTGATGAGTGGTGCATAGGTCCATGCCCGGGATCCAAACCTACGAACCCCAGGCCACTGAAGCAGAATGTGCCAACTTAACCACTACGCCACCAGGCCAGCCCCAAAATAAATTTTTTAAGATTTTCCCTTAAAATTTAAGAGAAATAAATTTCTAATTTGTTAGAGCCACTGTATTTTTGGGTCTCTTTGTTATAGAAGCTTAACTTACACCCTAAGGTAGGGGGCTTTCTCCTTTCTGTACAGCTTTAGCTTTTATGTTTTTGAACAATGATTTTTTTTTTTATTATTTATTTATTTTTCCCCCAAAGCCCCAGGAGATAGTTGTATGTCGTAGTTGCACATTCTTCTAGTTGCTGTATGTGGGACGCGGCCTCAGCATGCCCGGAGAAGCGGTGCATCGGTGTGTGCCCGGGATCCGAACCCGGGCCACCAGCAGCGGAGCGCAAGCACTTAACTGCTAAGCCATGGGGCCGGCCCGCAACTTGACTTTTAATGGAAGAAAAGATCCAACTTACAATAAGCAACCATAATGATAAAATATTTAGCAGCAAATGTCCCAAGAAATGTGGAGGATATAAATGTAAAAAGTATTAAAATTCTACTGTGAAATGGAAAAGGAAGCTTGGAGGAGTGGCAAGAAGATCTTTGTTCTTAGAGAGGAAGAATCCATTTAGGAAAGACGTCAGAATTCCCTAAATTTAGCCAGCAATCAGTGCAATCTCAATTAAAATGCCAACAGGAAATTTGGAGGAGTTTGAGAAAATGATGGCTGAAGTACATCCAGAAAAATCTATAATTTTATTTATTTATTTATTTTCCCCCCAAAGCCCCAGTAGATAGTTGTATGTCATAGTTGCACATCCTTCTAGTTGCTGTATG
>JABWHU010001772.1:957954-985278 GCA_014189135.1 Dicerorhinus sumatrensis harrissoni | reverse complement strand
CGCATGCGCACTGACGCACCGCTTCTCTGGCCATGCTGAGGCCGCGTCCCACATACAGCAACTAGAAGGATGTGCAGCTATGACATGCAACTATCTACTGGGGCTTTGTGTGGGGGGGAATTAATCACCAGCAATAACAGTTTGAAAAGAGACCAATGACAGTATCTAATCAATAACCGTGCCTTACTGTTCTTTGAAGTAGCTATCTCCTTATCTGTGCACATTATAATGTACACACAATATTTATGAAGAATCTCCTTGTGGCATCTTCTCAGCCTGTTTTTTTAATGCAATGCCTAAAGCACATCATTGTTTTCTATAGTGTAGGTTTATGAGATCTATATTAATATTTTCCATTATTTTCATGTCATTTGCCTTCAAAAGATCATCTATTTTTAAACCATTAATTAGTCTCTAAACAGATGGCACAACAACTAAGAAATCTTTTTTAGAGTCAGAGGCTTTGGTATATGTTAAGTTAGAACTCCAAACTTGATGGTTCTTTGTTCACACATCTTATTAACAAAAGTTATTGCATCCAAAATTTAGTTATAACAAAAATTAAAATATCCACTGATGACAAAAGAAAAAAAGACCACTGAGAAAAACGTTTAAAATTACCACCCCCTATTTTTGGTTAAATGAAATTTTGGAGAGTAAAAGTGGCAAGTCTTAGAGAAAAGGGATATTCTAACGCCCCAAAACAAAACACTTGAGCACAGAGCTGACAGCTCAGAGCTAATTTTAGAACTCAACAGTCAAAGCAAAGTTTTTCAAAAGGATATTTGAGAAGAAGCAGATCTTTAAAGTTTACATTCTTTTGTTTAAATTCAATGTGTACAAAACTAAACTCATAAAATTTCCCTACCAAACAATGCCATAATCATGGAGCAGTGTCTTCCTGTCACCCATGCTATGCACAGGCATCTTTGATGCCCTCCTTGCCCTCATCCTTACATCTTGTAAATTACTAAGCTCTGTCAATATTACCTTCAAAATACCTTTTCTGGCTTCACTGTAACTGTTCGCACTCTGACCCTTTATTACCCACCCCCCAACTAGTCTCATTCCTTCAGTCCCTCCTCTCTCATCCTTGCTAATCTACAGCCATCCTATTCCTGGATGTTAATTTCCTTTTAAAACAAATGTAACCATACATGAAAATACTCCTTGTTTAGAAGCCCCTGGCTTCCTACAGCCTGCAGGATAAAACTGAAGCTCTTGCTCTCAGGTCCTTTATGCTCTGGCCCTGATCCAGCCATATTCCTCCCCTCCAAATGTCCCCTGGGTTTGGGTGAAACTAGACTACTTTTTTCACTAACATAGCTCTCCCTTTCTTACCTTCTTTTCTCTCTCAACCCTCGGTCATTCTGATCTTTTCCATTCTTTTAGGTCCAGTTCCACCTCCTTCTTTAAGCTTTTTTGTATGTACTGTTTTTTTCTTTTGAATCCCTATTACGTTATGCTTATTTCTCCCTTATGTTCTGCTCTGTGTTATAATTATTTGTGTATCTGTCTTCTCTTCCCTGGACTAATCACATTTCTTATATTTTCTGACATATACGAAGGTGCATGACAGCTGTTTAATTATTCTTGAGTCTGGAGGTATATTGACTAGTGAAGCGTTAGTATGTGATCCAATCTGTGATGATGGAACCCTTGTATCAATTTACAGCTGGATGTGGGTGGAGGGATGGAGGAGAAAGTTTGCTTAGATACCAGTGCCTTGGACCTGTTTCTCCACTGGACGTAAGAAGACATTACAGCAGCATTGCTCTTCCTTCCTCTTTTCTCTAGATCTGGGCACCAAGCAAACTTGCTGGATTGCCAAGGTATTATCCATACGCGGATTCCAGCAGATGGGATTTGGGCTATCACAGACACACATCTATTCAGTTTAGATTGAGCTGAGTTTATCCACTCTGTGCAAGGCCTTAGCTATCCAAAGGAGATAGGGATTAGTGATAAGATGGCCCCTCTCTCAGAGGACTGGAGTAGGTTTGGGTTGAACAGCTGTCTGCTTCCAAATGCTGGTTAGCAGAAAAACACAATGATATTTTATATTTTTCAGTGACATGTGGGTCCATGGAGACAAAAATGTTAATTTTAGCAGATGTGTTGATTTTACTCAGGGAAAAGGTGTCAGAACACTGTGCCATCACCAAAAATAACTTCTTGAAGGCACTGGGTGCCTGGATTTAGAAAGGTTAAAAATAAAAACAAAAACATTCTTACATACTTTTCAAATGGTGGTAAAATATGCTGTGCTTTACACAGGGACTTTTTTCAGGGTGCTTATTTATTATCAGGATAGTTTCTTGCATAACCCAAATGATAAACATCTCTGCCAAGTTTTCACAAGTTCCCAGGGATTTTTCATCTACCTCTTTCCTTTCAAGCTATTTATTGATATGGGAAGACTTGTTTAACAGCATTTTGTTATCCACATGCATCTTAATCCAGTTTTGAAGAAAATTTGTTTTTGGCTGCTTTTCAATTCCAAGAGAACAAATTAAGTAAGGTAGGTGAGTGAGTAGCTGATTGGCAGCCAGGTTTCAGAATAGCTTTGTTCTTAATCTGGTTTGCTTCAAAAATACCTTACTCCAATTTCCTTCTTAGATTCAAAAAGCAAAAATAAAGTTTTGCTAAATATTGTGAAAGTAAGGGAGAAGTTATAAAAATATGAAATAGGTGAATTTGTGGATATGGGATCACATTGCACTATTGCAAACAGATGATGCTTGTTTATTATTACACAAAACGGCAGAAATAGCACCACCATGGTACTACATGTATTAGGTTTTGTTGAGATTGAAATCACTTTCCCTGAAAAGTAACAAATCCAGTGAAAGCTTGAGATGACATAGGTCATTCCTAAAATGCCTCCAATACTAGCATGAGGTCCTCTGTTGTTGGCAACCCAACCAAACTTGTGTTGTTATTAATATTGGCAAAGTCTGTGCCTTGGTTTATCAGCTAACCTAACAATTGATTTCTAACTTTCATCCTTATCCATTGTGTAACATCAGTGTTGATTTTTTTTTAATTTATCAAATTCTTGAAGCATTGATAAAGAATGTTCTATAGACACAGACTATTACAGATATCTTAGAAAATCAGAGAGCATCTTTCGTAGAAGCTATGTATATCGAGAGTCTTTTGGTGCAAGTGACAAAAACCAAATTCTTAAGCGAAATAGGAATTTATGGCTCCCATAACTGTAAAGTCCAAAGATACATCTGACTTCAGATATGGCTGGACTCTCAGCAGGGCTGTCTCCACCTTTGACCCTGCTGCTCTCTGCGTTGGCCTCATTCTGTCCACCTGGTGGTAGAGTTGGCTGCTGGTATCTGGTCTATATCATCCTTAGAGGCTTGTGATGCCAGAGAGAGTGCATCCTTCCCCTACAGTTTGGCAAAAATCCTAAGGAGGACTCTGATTTGGCCCAGGCTGGGTCTTGTGCTGCTCCTTCCTTGAACAATCACTGTATGTGTACGTTGGAGAGAGGGGGCAGGGATGGAGATGGCAGAGCGAGGATGGAGGACTCCAGGTGGATTTGGATAGCATCCTCACTCCTCACCAGGACTACCCGGACCAAGAATCGCTAGGGAAGAGGCAGGGCTGCTCCCCTAACAGAAGGAACAGTGAGCAGATAAAGCCTTTCAATGTGCTTATTCAAACCCTTTATATTTAAGCATTTTAGTATTATTCAGAACTTTGGGGGAGACTAATTTCATTTATTGTCTGAATTCTACAACACTTTATAAGAAATACACATTTAGGGGGCCAGCCCAGTGGCGTAGAGGTTAAGTGCACGCTCTCTGCTGCTATGGCCCAGGGTTCACAGGTCCGGATCCTGGGTGCGGACCTACACACCACTTGTCAAGCCATGCTGTGGCAGCGTCCCATATAAAGTAGAGGAAGATGGGCACAGATGTTAGCCCCAGACCAATCTTCCTCAGCAAAAAAGGGGAGAATTGGCATAGGATGTTAGCTCAGGGCTAATGTTGCTCACAAAAAAAAAAGAAATACACATTTAGTTTTTCAGTTTAAAAATGTTTTTTCTTTATATGTAAATTTTCTGTTTAAAAAATAAATTACAGGGGCTGGCCCCATGGCCTAGTGGTTAATTTCAGCATGCTCCACTTCGGCAGCCCTGGTTTGGTTCCGGGGTGCGGACATACACCACTTGTAGGCGGCCATGCTGTGGTGGCAACCCACATACAAAATAGAAGAAGATTGGCAACAGATGTTAGCTCAGGGCAAATCTTCCTCAGCAAAAAATAAATAAATAAAATAAATTATAGATTCTGAATTAGAGAAGTCCACAATAATGAACTCAATTGTTTGTACAACTCAGTAACTAATAGTAATAATGGCTAACATTTATTGAGCACTTTTGTTCTAGAAATTACTCTAAGGGTTATATATGTAATATCTCATTTAATCTTCAAAACAACCCTAATATGGTAGGTACTATTATTACCACTATTTTACAAGTGAGGAAATTGAGGCACTGAGAAATTAATGAGCCTATCCAAGGCCACATAGTAAAAATCATCCAAGATTCCAACCCAAGCAGCCTCCAGAGCCCATGCTCTTCTTAACAGACGGGCCATATTGCTGCCTAAGTCCATATTACACCTCCTTCGTCTACCATTTGTGTTGCTCTTTGCATATTTTTGCTTCCATTATCTTCTTACCAGAGGCGTAATAAAATCCATGCTCTCTGCCATGGCCTGCAAGGCTGTGCATAACCTGGCGCCTTCCCATCTCTCCAGCATCCTCCACAACTCTCTCCCCTTGCTCACTCTTTGCTATTCCTCAGATATGAACCCCAAGTTCATTCTGACCTCAGGAACTTAACAAATTCTGTTACCTCTGCCTGGACGGCCTTTTCCCCAGATTACTGTCTAGCTTGCTCTCTTTTTATTCAAGTCTCTGTCCAGTGTCACCTCCTCCCTGGACACTCTGTAACCACTGTCCTGTTTTTTTTTCTTCATAGCGTTTATCACTCTTGAAATTATCTACCTGTCTGTTCTTGTTTTTGTCAGTCTCCCTTCGCACCAGAATGCCAGCTCCACGAGGGGCAAGGATTTTGTCTGTTTTGCTCAAGATGTGTCCCGTGTCCAGAGCAGTGCCAGGTACACATAGTAGGTGCTCTGTATTTATTGAGGGAATAAATTTAGTTTCTCCTGAGTCTTTGAGGTAGACAAAGCAGAAAATATTATATCCTTTTTATAGTTGAGAAGATCTCAGAAAGATGAAATAAACACCTCAAATGTATTGGCTAATAAGCGGTTGAGACTAAAGAGAGACTAAAGTCCCTACCTCTGCACTCTCAGGTCTGGGCATTTTTCATGTGCCACCACGGTCTGCCTGATGTCATCTGTTTTTCTCTTCTTTGCCTCCAAAGTGGTTACAAAACATTTCTGAAATTACCGTCTGCATCTCTCATCCCAGCAGGCAAACCACAGCTCAGATTGACGACAGTTTGAGAATTCTTAAGTCAGTAGCACTAACTTTTGCTGTTTCTTGACGCGACTTTTCTATGGCTAAAACTGTGAAATATTTATAAATCTGTGTCCTTTTCTCCATCTTCTATTCCATTTGTGGTCGGAATATTTAACTAAACCCATATCTTTGCTTAATTTGAATGAATTAATTCATTTATTCAATGTGGGTTTGAATTTCACTCTTCTATTTACTGGCATAAGTCATTTAATCTCTCTGGGCCACAGTTTCCTCATTCAGTACATGAGGATATAATAGGACCTGTTCTGATGATTAAATGAGATGGTGCAAAGTGCCTGACACATAGTAACGGCTCTATAAACAGTAGTTAGGAACTGTGTTGCTGTGTTCCATGCACTCATTGATGTGAGACTACAACAATGGACAAGACAGATTTGAGCCCTTCTTCCTCAGAACTTTCAGTCTAACAGGGAGATAGTTAAACAAATAAATACAACATATGTCAAATACTCTAAAGGTGGAGGAGGGAGTAGCAACCTTAGAGTTATCCTTGACTCCTCTTCTTTTCTCACACCCCGTATCCAGTTCATCAGCATATCGTATCAGCTTTCCCGTCACAAAACATCCAGAGTTTGACCACATCTCACACCTCTGCTGCTAGCACCCTGGCCCAGCCTTGACCAGCTCTCACCTGGATTACTCTAATAGCCTCCTACCTGCTTTCCCTGCTCCCACCTTGTCCCGTACAGTTTATTCCCCACAGAGCAGCCAGGGTGGTCCTGGTAAAACTTAAGTCAGGTCATTTGTTGTGGGCAGAACAATGCCCTCCGCAAATGATGTCCATGTCCTAATCCCTGGAACCTATGAACATGCTACTTTACATGACCAAGGGACTCTGCAGATGTGATTAAGGACTTTGAGATGTGGAGATTATTCTGGTAGGCCCAACCTAATCATGTGAATCCTTAAAGTGGATAACCTTCCCTGGCTGTGGTCAGAGGGAGATGTGGTCAGAGGGAGAAGAATGGTCACAGAAATGTACATCTCTGGCTTTGAAGACGGAGGGAGAGGGCCTCTAGAACCTGGAAAATGCAAGGAAACAGTTTATCCCCTAGAGCCTCCAGAAGGTACGCAGCCCTGCCAACACCTTGATATTAGCCCAATGAGACCTGTATCTAGCTCCTGACCTCCAGAACTGCTAGATAATAAATGTGTGTTGTTTTAAGCCACTAAACTTGTGGTAATTTGTTACAGCAGGAATAGAAAACTAATATATCACTCTTCTTCTCAGAACCCTCCAGTGGCTCCCCATCTCACAGTGAGACAAAGTGACCCGAAGGGCCCCACGCCATCTGGCCCCTATCCCTCTCCGACCTCACCTTCTGCTGATCCCCCGGCTCCCTCTGCTCCAGCCACGCTGGCCTCCTTACTGTTCCATGAACCTCCAAGCACTGTGTCCACTCAGGGCCTTTGCTCTGCCTGTTTTCTCTTTACGGACTGTTCCTCCTCCAAAGATCCGCATGGTTGTCTCTTACTTCCTTTGATCTCTGCTGAGACATCACCTCCTCAATGAGCCCTTCCCTAACCTCTCGATATAAAACAGGCGCATGCCCCTTGTCCTGTGCACACCCTATCCACGTGACTGCTTTATTTTTCTCATTAACACTTATCACCACCTGACATATTACTTAATTGTTTGTTTATTATCTCCCCCCACCACTTTCTGGAAAATATGAGCTCATGAGGGCTCTTGGTCACTTTTGCTACTCTATCTCCTCGCATGGAGTAAGTGCTCAGTAAATGTTTATCATCTATCAAACAAATTGAGTGACTGAATGTGGGGGAGAGAGGGGAAAGAGAGAGCTATGGGAACACCGAGTGGACATCTAAGGTAGTGTAAAGGAATGAGGAAGACCTAAAGTGAAGCTTAGGTAGGACTGAACCAGTGCAGGAGGTGACTCATTTTAGACGTAGGGAACAGCCCGTGTGAGGTCACGTAACTGGTCAGGAGGCTGGAGCACACAGGGGCAGCATCATGAGCTTGGAGGCTATTTTAAGCAGTTGGATTCTCTACTAACCGCTGAGGGAAGCATGGCACAGTGGCCAAGAGTGCTGACTCTGGACTAGATGCTACTTGGGTTCAAATCCTAGCCCTGCCTCTTACTAGCTGTGGGTCTTTGAGCTGGTTACTCATCATCTTTGTAAGACGTGTGTGATAACGTCCCGAACTTCTAGAGCAATTGTGAAGAATAAATGAGTGAAACATATGTGAAGTGTTTAGAAGAGGGCCTGGCACATTGTAAACATGCTGTGAATGTTAGCTATTATTATTACTGGCAACCGGGGGCCACTGAAGAGTTTTATGCAAAGGACTGGCATGATAGGACTTATGTTTTAAAAGCTTTGCTGTGGCTATGTATGCGTGTATGGAGAATGATGAGCAGGGTAAATAATTGTCTTCTGAAAAGGGCTTTACATGAAATATGAGACCTTTTAAACTAAGAGTACTGATTACTCTCATTTTCAGAAATTTTTACTACGTAGTTAAAAGTGAGTTAGATGGTTCAGTGCGAAATAGCACAAGTAGTTGTTGCTTATGTGTATGGTGCTTTTCAGACTGCAGGTTGTGATTCATCAGTGGGCCATAGACCAATTTAGTGGGTCAAAAACAGCTTTTAAAAAACAATAATAGAAAAGAAAACAGCCGAGCATTTGGAAAGGGTAATACTGTGTCATGCCATTCCTGTTTCAATTACATATATGTATTTATCCTCACGTATGTATATATGACACACTCACTGGTCACCAGGTAAAATGTATTTCTGACCATTGATCCTGGTTTCACAAGTTTGAGAAACACTGCTTCAGGGGACCTGTTCTCATTCTTGTTTAGCAAGCTAGCTGCGTGACCCTGGGTGGGTCCTTTCCAGGATCTTTAAGGTTCTTCAGATCTGTAAAATTATGACTCTAAATTCTCCCTGTTTGGGTGTGTGGCCAACTGTCTTGCTGTGACCTATAGCGAGTTAAAAGGCAAAACTCAACTCCTCCTTAAGAGACAGCCCCAGGAAGCAGTTGGCAAAGCACAAGCCATAGCAGAGCAACTTCGGGAGGTTGAGTCCAGATCCTGAACTACCTTGTGTTTCCAAGTTAGGGAGTGGGAGGAAGGGTGGGGAGGTGCGAAGTACTTTTCTCCATAGTGCCACCCGCCTCTGCTGCCTTCGAGAGTCACATCGACAAGCTGTCAAGACCTCGGTGGCTATGCCCCTGCCCACCCTGGCCCCTTTTGGCCGCCAGTTATGGAATCAGCTGAGGAGAACAGTGAGGGCTGGTATGTCCATCAGAAGACTGGAGGTCCCCACACGCCCGATGGTTCTCTCTGTGGAACTTCTTTGCCAGAAGTTGCCTGGCAGGTCAGCCGCTCCATGGGCGGAAGGGAGGGTTGACTCTGGCTAATTATATGTATGTAGCAATTTAACCAACGCCAGTGGGACTACACCCCTTTGTCAGTGGCAGCATGATGCTGGCACTAGCCCACCTCTTAGTTTTGCTCTAACAAATCTTCTAATTGTCTGAGAGAAGTAGAAAGGCAGGAGTCAGAATTGTGAGGAACTGGGGTAGTGGTGGCAGGGACCAGGGGAGTTGGACAATTTCTGTTCTTTGACTTTAGCTATGTTGTGACCAATCACGTAGAAATCTCCGTACACTGAACAGCATTACACTGTGAGGCCCTGAGGCCTCAGGCTTGGGGGGCTGTGGGGGGCGTTTTAACCCCTTGTACTCCTGGACTCTGTCACTTCTCTAACGTTCATTCCTTGTTCTGGCTATTTTTACTAACTTGAAACAGCATCCTCCCCCTTGCATTCCCGGAGCACACACATCTGGTGTTTCGAATGTATAGTTTGGGATTTGTAGCATTTTGGCAAGCATTTGTTTTGGTGCAAAAGGCTATCAGTAATGCCAACATTACAATATTTTAAAAATGAACGCTACCGTCTGGTGAAACAAAACCTCTTTTAAAAAGACTTTTTCAAAGTCATAAATGTAGATCTGTACCATGATGCAGGACAGTGTGTTCAAAGGAACTAATAAATAGGTAAAATTCGTCAGCTCTCTCTCCCGTCTCTTTTTAACAACAACAAGAAACCACCTTGTCATTAGGAGAGATTAAGGAATGAGGCATCTAAAATCACGTCTGGCAGAGACAGCAGCTTGGGGAAGGTAGCTTCTTAGCTTTTCTAGAAAGGGATACTTTTGGCTCTATTCCTACTGTGGATAAAAATTGAAGAAATGTTTTTGTTTTGTTTTTCTGTGTGTGTGAGGAAGATTAGCCCTGAGCTAACATCTGTTGCCAATCCTCCTCTTTTTGCTGAGGAAGGTTGGCCCTGGGCTAACATCCGTGCCCATCTTCCTCTACTTTATATGGGATGCTGCCACAGCATGGCTTGACAAGCAGTACATAAATCCGTGCCCGGGATCCGATCCTGTGAACCCTGGGCCGCTGTAATGGAGTGCGAGAACTTAACCACTAAACCACCGGACCGGCCCCTGGATGCGTTTTTAAGACATTACATACCAAAGCCTTTCCAGAATTCATAAGAGTGGAACCCGTGGCTGGAGACAGGTGAGGGAGGGGACTGACTTTTCGTCAAATATGCCTGTTTCTCTTGAATATTGTAGAGCTCAGGCTCTGAGATCTGAAGGCACCGGTTCAAATCCGGGCTCAGTCACTGCCTGGCTGTGTGACCTTGGGCGAGTCACTTCCCTGCTCTGTGTCTCAGTTTCCTCATCTGAAAAGTCACGATGATACCAGTTCCGACTTCAGAGGGTCATGTGGGGAGTCAGTGAGCTAAGATGTAAAGCCTTTAGAGCAGTGCCTGGCAGGGTCAGGGCTCAATAGACAAGAGCTGTGATTATGAGGGATATCTGCTCGGTTGAACCGTGTCCTCCAGAAGGCTGTGTGGGCCCCCACCCCCAGCACCTCAGCATGTGATCCCATCTGGAAACAGGGTCCTGGCAGGTTAGTGAAGATGGGGTCACGCTGGGGCAGGCTGGGCCCCTGATCCAATGGGACGGGTGTCCTTACAAGAGACAGGCCGCCTTCCGCAGCGCCTGCGGTCAGGGGTCTGGGTGCAGCGCCGCTGGGCGCCCTGCTCTGGGCCTGTGATGACACAGGGAAGACGGCCCTGGGACTGGAGACGTGTCTACAAGCCGTAGCGCCGAGGACGGCTGGCCCCCGCGGGGGCTGGAGGAGGCAGGAGGGACCCGAGAGCCTGCAGGGAGCGCGGCCCTGCCCACCCCGCGTGTCAGACCGTCAGCCTCCAGAGCTGTCAGAGAGACATTTCTGCTGTTTCCAGTCGCCCGGTTGGTGGCACTTCGTTCCGGCCGCCCCAGGAAACTCCTACCATATCTTTCAGAATCATTCGATAAATTAAACAAAAGCGCTTCTGGAGAGGGTCTCTTCCTCCTTTCCTTCCTGCGTCCGGGGGCGCGGGGGGGTGTCTGTGCCGAGACCAGAGGCGGCGGGAGGTTTTAAGCTGCGGGGGCTGGTTTCCCCGGGGGAAAGCTCCGTCCGCCCGCAGGTGGAGGAGACGGTGTGGGCCCGGTAGGGGCCTGCCATCCAGGCAAGGTGACGGCGCCTCTGTGGTTCCCGAAGTGTGGTCCCCAGACCAGCAGCATCAGCGTGCCGGGGAACTTGCTAGAAACGTAAAGTTAGGAGCCCACCCAGACCTACTGGATTGGGCACTGGGCGGGGGGACGGGGGGACGCAGCACTGTGATGTCACAAACCCCCCAGGCGATACTGACGAGCCCTCACGTGTGAGAACCCAGGGTCCAATCCACGGTGGCGGAAATGGTGCATCCGTTTCCTGGGGCGGCCGTAACCAAACACCACAAACTGGGGGGCCTGGAACCACAGAGAAGCATTTCTCACAGCTCTGGGGGCCGGGGACGTCAAGGCGTCGGGAGGGCCAGGCCCCCTCCGCAGGCTCTAGCGGAGGGTCCCTCCTGCCTCCCCAGCTCCTGGGCCTCCAGCGCCCGGCTCGGAGCTGCAGCTCTCCGGTCTCGGCCTCTGTCTGCACAGGGCCCTTCCCTCTGTGAGCCTGTGTCCTCTCCTCTTCTAGGACACCAGGCCTACCGGACCAGCGTCCACCCCAATCCCGGGTGACCTCGTCTTCACCGAGCACATCTGCGGAGACTCTAACTCCAGGCACGCTGACTCGCGGGTCTCGGGGCTCAGGACTTGGACGTATCTTTATAGGGAACACAGTTCTACCCACCGCAGGTGGAGCGATATGAGGATTCCAGAAAGATCCACACAGGAGAAATCGTAGCGGTGAGATGGAGGAGGAGGGTGCGGAAGCAGAACGGAGAGAAAGGTCCCTCAAGAGCCTGCTGTTACCTCAATGACAGGGCGCGGAGTGGCGCCGGTGTCCCGTTCCCCTCGGAACGAGCGCCTCAGAGTCGCGTTTCAGGAGCCGGATTCGAATATCTCGGGAGCAGTAAACGGGGCTGGGGGGAGAGGAGCGCGAAGAGAAGGCGCCGTCTCCCCGCGGAGCCCGCAGGCCGCCGCGTCGACCCCAGTTCAGGCGACACTTTAGAGCCCAAATCAAGTTCAAGGTCCGGGGCCAGGGGACCTCTGACGGGGCTCCAGACGTCAGCCGTCTCCAGGGAGCGGCGGGGCGGGCCTGGGGCCTCTCTCACTGAGCAGGGGCTAGCGGCCCCTCAGCGTGGGAGTCCTCCCTCCCACCCCAGGCCTGGCTCAGAGCACTTGTTCTTCTGGAAGATTCTTCTCTGTCCTCCCATCCCCCGCCTGAGCTGGCACCAGAATCCCCTGGAGGGCTTGTGGAAACAGGTCACTGGGCCTCACTTGGCAGGGCTGGGATGAGGATGAGAATTTGCATTTCTATCACTTTCCCAGGCCGCTGGCTAAGGAGATGAAGGGCTCTCAGCTCTGGCGCACGTGACGATCTCACCGGGATTTGAAAACGGCACCAACGCCATGCCGGCCCCCTGACCCCAGACTCTCTGAGGATCGGGCCCAAGCGCTGCCATGCTTTACAGCCCCCCCGGATTCCAACCGTCTGTCAGGTCTCAGGTCAACAGCCCAATTCCTCCTTGTCCATAAGATGTCACTTCAGAAAGCCTTCCCTGGCTGCCCCTGACGGGGTCAGGTCCCTCATTTGTTCCTTCATTCATTCACACCACAAACCATCATCCCCCTTGCATTCATTGGGCCCTGCTCTGAGGACAGGCAAGGTCTTTGCCCTCATGATGCTTTCATACCAGCGGAGGAGACAGACACACAGTCAGGCTGGACAGCATCAGGATGCTATGAAAATAAAACAGGACCACATGATAAGGAGTGTTACTTTAGATGGGCTGGCCAGGAGAGGCCTCTCTGAGGAGGTGACATTGAAGCCAGATGGCAAGGGAGCTGCCGTGGAGACCTATGAAGAGTGTTCAAAGCTGTGAACACAGCACGTGCCAAGGTCCTGTGGCGGGCACAGCTGAACACCTCAGAAGATCCACAGAGGCTCAAGGGGCTGCATCTCAGGGAGTGAGCGGGGGAGGGAGGGGAGGTGGCCCAGGGCCAGGGCTGCAGGGCCTTGGGGACCCCGGGGAGGGGTCTGGGCTTTCTGTCTGTGCAACGGGAAGCCAGCGCAGGGTTGAAGCAGGAAGTAACATGATCCAGTTTGCTTTGAAAAGGTCCACTCTGTGATCTCTGTAACACACCCTCGCTGAAACCGGTTCTCTTCCCTGAGAGCAGTCTTCTCAGGTATCAGTACAGCCTCACTGGTGGGAAGGAATATCTCCGTCCCTGCTGGCCCGGGGCCTGTACGAGGCCGTGGCTAACGCACCCTGTGCCCCCTTGCCCATAGGAAAGTCCCAGTAAACAGAGTTGAACAAACGACCCTGTGAGCGAGGGCCCCAGCCCCGCCCAAAGGGGAGTCTCGGCTGCTGGCAGCTGCGCCCCAAATGGTGTTGCCATCCATTGCTTGACAAAGAATATTTCTGGAACTTGCTTCTTCCTGGGTTCCAGCCACCCCTGGCGTCCGCGTCAGCCTGGTGCCCAGGAACAATTTCCACCTCAGGGAAGAAACTGGCAACTTGACTTTTCTGCAGTTGAGGGAATTTTTAAAAGGGCAAAGACCTCTTCCATCCTAAAGGGTTCTTTGTACCAACGCTGGCCGCGAGCACGCTCCTGCCTGGCTGCACGGCAGCCGTCCTCTGGCTCTGATGCTGTGGACCGTGTGCCCAGGCCTCCGGGCCCAGGCAGAGGGGTGGGTGTGGGAGAGGAGGGGGCGTGACAGGAGCCCAAGTTGTCCGGGCAGGACAGAGGATGTTGCTCTGGCAGGAGAAATAGCAAAACAGATGGGACTTGCCACAAAGGGAGCTGTTTCCTTGGGCCGAAACACAAAAACTTGGCTTCCCTTTAAAAAGCCAGTGTGCGTCACGCCCCCGCACAGTGAGAGGTTAAGTGGTTCTCTTGAGTTAGGAAGAGAAGCCTGGAAACTCAGCCCAGATTTCAACAAAGCAGAGCTCACACACTTTGGGCCTGGAAACAAAAGCCCCAAGGAAGAGACAGAGAGAGAGAGAGAGAGAGAGAGAAAGAGAGAGAGAGGGAGAGAAATTGGACTGTGGGCCTTTGTATACTTTTAGATACTTCCCTGAAAGTTGCTGACATAGTCATGCCACCCTCCCATTCCACATTTCAGCTCCCAGTTCTTTCCCACCTCCCACCTCAGGGCCTTTGCACTTGCTGTGCCTTCTGCCTGGAATCCTTTCCCTGGGTCTTCGCATGGTTGACTCTTCTTCAATCAGTTCTCTGCTCAAATGTCACCTTCCCAGAGAAGCCGCCCCCTCGCTCACTCTCGATCACACCACTCTATTTTCTTTCTTTCTCAGCATTTAACGTTATCCGAAATTGTTCTGTTTGCTTATTCCTGGACTTGCATTTGTGTCTGTCTCCACCCACTGGAATGCACCTCTGCACAGAAGGGACCTCTCTCATGATGCCAGGTGCCCAGAGCTGTCCCGACACCCAGAAGCACTCAGTAAACATTCACTGAGTGAATGAGTCAGTGAAGCTTTGATTGTGGCTGCTGGCTACTTGCCAGAGGGCTTCATCTCTGTGTCCATTGAGATGCTTTTGGCTGAAAGTGCTAGAAAGCACCAACCTGCGAGGTTGAACAATGAAGATATTTATTATTTCTACGTGGGGGGAAGTCTTGAGACAAGCGCTTCAGGGTTCTCAGTTTCAGCAGCCAAGGATGGACATCACTGGAGACCCAGGGTCTTTCCATCTCCCTGCTCCAGCACTTTCTGCCCGCAAGATGGCTGCCCTCCATGCAGGACTCTCGTCCAGGTGCGATAACACCCAACAGAAGTGCAGGGAGCATCTCCTCCTGGCCTCCCCTTTTATCAGTCAGACATTTCCCAGAAGTCTCCCAGCACACCACCCGCATGTCGTATTGGCCAGAATTTGGTCACATGTCCACCTCTAAGCCAATCGCAGCATAGGGACTAGTGTTACCAAGACTGGCTCCTCCCTGCTGGGGGCAGAGGGTCCCCTTTTCTGAGCATCTACGGCTGCTTAGAGGAAGGTAGACACTCTGCCGTCAGAAAGGAAGGGAGTGGAGAGAATAAATTTTGGGAAGGCACTAAGGTCTCTATCATCACACAAGTCTAATGATTAATTTCAGCCTCATGAAAACCCTGTCAGCAGTGTACCTAATATTGCACCCCTGAGTGGATCATTTTTTGACACCCCCGTTTAAACAATAATTATTTTCCGTAAGAATCATTATTTTCTGGACTCCACCTTTAGTTTTAAAACGAACAAAAAGAGGAGTACATTTCTGTTTTAGAGATATTTATTAAACTATTTCCTGTGTGTGCCTGAGTTTGTGTGTGGGGGGTCTGGAGCTCCCTGAACTAAACTCTGCGTAGAATACAACATTATTAAAGGGTAAGGAATACAAATGGGCTCATTCGAAGCTTACGTACATATTATTGACACTCAACAGTAACCACAGCAATTGTCTAGTACAGGGATTGGCAAGCTGTTTCTGTAAATGGCCGGATAATAAATATTTGAGGCTTTTTGGCCCATAGGGTCTCTGTTACAACTATTCAACTGTGCCGTTGAAGCAGGAAGGCAGCCATAGAGGATAGCTAATGAATGGGCGTGGCCGTGTTCCAATAAAACTTTATTTACAAAAACAGGCTGGGGGCCAGATTTGGCCTGTGGGGCTGTGGTTTGCCAACTCTTGGTTTAGAACTCAGACTCATAGAGGATTTTTTCAGGGGGACTATTTTGTCACTGACATATTTTGGTACCTGGGGATAATAAAAAGCAGACTGACTTTGAGTGGGTTTTAAACAGTCTACAGACAATGCCTTGGGGGGCACCGCATCCACTGTCTGGCCCTTGGTACACCTCTGATTCCTGTTTGACAGAGGGGGCGCCTGGGCTCAGAGGGGATGCCTGGAGCCCAGAAGGGAGACCTGGGCTCAGAGGGGCGCCTGGGACCATGAGGGGCACCTGGGGCTCAGAAGAGATGAGCAACTTGTCCAGAATCCAGGCGGGTCGCCCCGTGCCCTGTCCTGTGGCCTGGAAACCAGCAAGCCCCCGTCGCTGGCTGGCGCGTCTCCCCTCCCCGCCTCCCTGCCAGGAGGGCCCTCTCTTGGGGACAGATCTTCTATCGGGGTCTGTGTTGCTCTGGGAAGCCAGCGGGCTCCTCCCTCACACTTGGCAGGACTTTCCCTTCTGGTCAAGGGCGGGGAGGGGAGGCAAGAAGCCCCTGGGGTGGGCTTGGTGACATTTTGGAGGCCCACAGCCTCCATTGAGGCCTTTATCAGCCCCTCACTTCCCTTTTCCCAAGGCTGCAGAGAACTCTCCAGAGGGCCCGCTGGGACCCGGACCTGCTCCCCCTCCCCCCACCCCCCCGCCCCCATCTGCTGCCTCCCCAGTTCTCGTTCAAAGACCAGCTCGCAAGTCGCTTCCTCATAGTTCAGTTTCCCTCAAGTCTCCTGAGAGGTTTCTCGAAGCTTTGGCCACAATACCTGCGCTTTGGGGGGGACTCCTCTTCTATCCTCTGTCTGCTTCCGGCTTTTCTTGTTGTGTGGATGTCTTTCTTTTTTTAAAACCATTTGTGAGTGTACGGTTCGATGGCATTAAGTGCATTCACACTGTTGTGCAACCATCACCACCATCCATCCCCAGATCTTTATCATCTTCCCAAACTGAGACTCTGTCCCACCAAAGAGTAACCCCCCCCCCCAGCCCCTGGCCCCCGCCATTCTACTTCCCGTCTCTGTGCATGTGGCTCTTCTGGGCACCTCATACAAATGGATTCATACAGCATTTGTCCTTTTGTGACTGGCTTATTTCACTTAAAATTACGTCCTTAAGCGCCATCCGTGTTGTAGCCTGTGTCAGAATCTCCTTCGTTTCTAAGGCGGAATCATATTCCACTGCCAGGATGGCCCACATTTTGCTTATCCGTTCATCCGTGGAGGGATACTTGGGCTGTTTCCACCTTTTGGCTGTCGTGAATAATGCCGCTGTGACCATGTGTGTACAAATATCCATTTCAGTCTCTGCTTTCAGCTCTTTTGGGTGTGTACCCAGAAGTGGGATCGCTGGATCATATGGTAATTCCGTGTTTAATTTTCTGAGGCATTCTGCCCACTGTTTTCCATTGCGGCTGCACTATTTTATGTTCCCATCAGCAGTGCACAAGGATTCTATTTTCTCCACATCCTCACCAATACTTGTTATTTTCTGTTTTTCTACCAGCAGCCATCCTGATGGGTGTGAAGTGGTACCTCATTGTGGTTTTGACTTCTACTTCCCTAACAGCTAGTGATGTTGGGGCTCGGCCTTACACACCCGTCCCGTACCTCATACCCCCACTGGTGAGGGCCCCGCAGTGGGTGGGGTGTCTGGTCTTACAGCGTGGAGGAAGTGGCTGTTCTCTCTGGGCAGCAGTTTTCCCATCTGTGCAATGGGCACAGGGATGGCAGCACACGCCTCCCAGGCTGATGTGAGGATTCGGTGAGCTGACACCTCTAAGCCCTCAGGATGGTGCCTGGCACATAGTAAGTGCTCCAAAAACAGTAGCTATTTTTTTTTTATTATTGTTACTGTGGTTACAGTGCAGGATGGAAGAAATGGGACAGGTGTGCCCAGGATAAGGGCTTTAGGGGTGGAAGGGGGCGGTTAGAGTTGGTCTCCCGACTCCTCTGCAGATCCTGAGAGCCCCCATCTGCTCGAGGAGTTTGGGGGCTCAGGAGCCCTCCAGGCCCCGCCCTTGCTTACTTTTCAGCCTCACGTCTCACGTTCTCACCTCTCCCTGTCACCAGTTTGTTTGTTTTCTTTAACAAGCACTGTTCTAAGGGCTCCGCAGGTAGGAACTCACTTCATGCACACCACGACCCTCCGAGACAGATATTACTAGGTCCATTTCACAGATGGGGAGTCGGGGTCCAGAGAAGTATCACGCCCACGGGAGAGCGGAGACTTGAACCTGGTCGTCTGGGGCCAGACCTGCTGTTTTGATGACTACCCATTCTGACCTCCGGGCTTTTGCCCCCCTGTTGCCCCTGCACGGGACACTGCCACAAGGTCTCCCTTCCTCTTCTATGATTAATTCCTTTTTCACCGAGGAATCACTTCCTGTACCAGGGTCTGCACAGGAAGCGGCCAGCTCACTCAAAATAGGAGACTTTGTGGGGGGTTTAACAGAGGGGCTCTTTACAAAGGTGCGGGGAAAACAAAAGGGGACGGGGACGCTGCTCTCACCCCGGGGGGTGAGGGGAGGGTGAGGCTGGAGGGAAGGGAAGGACGATGGGAACCTGGGAGGAGGGGGACTGCCATGCCAGGAAAGGGCCCCGGCCGGCTGAGTGTTTCAGTTGTCTGAGCTGCGTGACGAATGGCTCCAAAGTGTAGTGACTTAAAACTACACCAGTTGGGTATTTCTCTCAATATTGTGGGATGAGTAGGCAGGTCTGGGGTGCTGGATGCCTGGCAGGTCCCGAGTGGCCTCCCTCAGGTGCTGGTGCCAGCCGTGAGCTCAGCTGGGCTATTGGCTGAGGACTTGGTTCTCCTTCTCATGGCTTCTCCGCACAGCCATGGGGCTTCCTCCCAACGTGGCAGCCGAGCTCAAGAAGGAGTGTTCCAGGAGGCGGAGACAGAAGCTGCTGAGCTCTTAAGACCCACTCTTAGAGGCTACGCTGTGTCACTTCTGCCACCTTCTATTGGTTGAAAGGTCACAGTGTCAGTCCAGATTCTGGGGAAGGGGGAATCGATTCTTTTTTTTTTTTTTTGTGAGGAAGATCAGCCCTGAGCTAACATCCGTGCTAATCCTCCTCTTTTTGCTGAGGAAGACTGGCTCTGAGCTAACATCTATTGCCAATCCTCCTCCTTTTTTTCTTTTTTTTTGCCCCAAAGCCCCAGTAGATAGTTGTACGTCATAGCTGCACATCCTTCTAGTTGCTGTATGTGGGACGTGGCCTCAGCATGGCCGGAGAAGCAGTGTGTCGGTGTGCGCCCAGGATCCGAACCCGGGCCGCCAGCAGCGGAGCGCACGCACTTAACTGCTAAGCCACGGGGCCGGCCCTGCGAAATGGATTCTTAATAAGAGGAGCAGCAAAGGAAAATTGGCAGGCGTCTTTAGCCTCCCGGCTAAGAGCACGCCGCGGGGGGAAGCTGGGAACTATCTCACATTCCCTCACTTTCCTTCCTCAGCTCTCCTGCCTCCCCTTGGCCAGAGCCAGCTGGAGATCAGAGGAGGAGCGACCTGCTGACCTGGTCCCTGAGGGTCACCTTCTCAGGGAAGACGTGAAGGTGGAGAAGCAGGAGATGATTCTGGAGGGAGGGGACGCTATCCTGGCTTAGGACCTCCCACTCTCAAGCGCTTCCAGAACTCTCTGTTTTTCCTTTCTCGTGCAATCTGTAATTATAGACCTCTGTGATTATTGTCCGTCTCTCCTTCAAGACCGTGAGCTCCAAGGCGGCTGAGACCACGGCTGCTTTGCCCTCATTGGGTCCCCAGGCCCAGCACTGTGCCTGGCACAGGGCAGGTGCCCCATAAATACTTGTTGAATGAGTGAGTCCTTCCTGACACGACCTTCCCTGGATGTCTTCCCCCTTTACCCCCCACTCCCCATCCATCTGCTAGGGCTGTGGCTTCTGTGTCCCAAATGTACCTCAAATTAGTCCAGCTCTCCCTGGCCCCCCAACTCAGGCCACCACAACCCAGGCCACTCAGGACAACTGCATCTCGTCATAGCTAAGCCTCGCTTTACTCTTGACGCCCAAGCAGCAGCTGGGGAGATGCATTTTTATTCTGAAAAGGAAAGGAGATTGTCTGAGTCCGTTCGGGCTGCTATAACAGAATACCACAGATACTGGGGGCTTACAAACAACAGACATTTATTTCTCACAGCTCTGGAGGCTGGAAGTCCGAGATCAAGACGCCAGCAGATTCCGTGTCTGGTAAGAGCGCCCGTCCTGGTCCATAGGTGGTTCCTGCGTCCTTGCATGGTGGAGGGGCGGGGGAGCTCCCTGGGGTCTCTTTATAAGGGCACTAATCCCGTCATGAGGCTCCACCTCATGACCTAATCACCTCCCAGAGGCCCCACTTCCTACACCATCACACTGGGGGTTAGGATTTCACATCTGATTTTTGGGGGACACAGACATTCAGCCTACAGCAGAAACAGACACAAAAGTAGAGAAAATCATACCATGAGCCCTCATACATCCACTTTTCAGATTCAACAATTATGCTTCATTCATCTTTTCTCTTTCTTTCTTAGTGAATCATTTTGAAGCCAATCTCAGTCATGGGGGGCTTTCTCCCCTACATCTTGCAGAATGCACCTCTAAAAAGTCTGGACATCGTCTCGTATCACCACAAGACCATTATCACCCCTTCAAAATTAGCAATCATTGGAAAATATTTTGTTTTAATTTATTTTATTTTATTTTTTGCTGGGAAAGATTAGCTCTGAGCTAACATCTGTTGCCAATTTTCCTTTTTTCTCCTCTCCCCAAAGCCCCAGTACATGGCTGCATACTCTAGTTGTAGGTCCTTCTAGTTCTTGTATGTGAGCCACCACCACAGCATGGCTCCTGACAGACCAGTGGTGTGGTTCTGTGCCTGGAAACAGAATCCCGGGCCGCCGAAGCAGAGCTTGCCGAACTTTAACCACTAGGCCATCAGGGCTGGCTCTGGAAGATATCTTAAAACCTCAATCAGATCAAGTTGCTCTTCTGCTGCAAGACCTCCATGGTTAAATTAGAATTCTTTAACATGGCTTAAGGAAAAGGGGGCAGTATAATTTATTGTACAAACTTTGAGAGTAGACAGGGGTGCTATCAGTAATAATGTTGGGACAAGAGGTATAAACTGGGGTGGTCCTGCTATCTAAGGGGCCCTCATGGCCCATCTCTGCTTATCTGTTCCTTGAACAAACCAGACACCTCCCTGCCACACGGCCTTTGCACTCACTGGGTATTTTGCCAGAAATGCCCCACCCGGCTGTCACCCTTCAGGGCTCACCCTCCACCCCCTTGTTTCTCTGTGGCATTACCTCGTTTGTTTCTCCCATTAGCACTTAGCATCACCTAAAATCCTTATTTATTTGCTTATGTGTTTTTTGGTTTGTTTTGTTTTTAAATCTCTCTCCCCTACTAAAAAGCAAGGCCAGGACAGAGGGAACCTGCCTGTCTTGTTCATCATTCTGTCCCCAGCCCCTAGCACACAGTAGGCCTGGCACAGAGTGGGTTCTTGGCAGATAGTTGCTACATGAATGAATGAATGAATGAATGAATGTGTACACCCCTTCTCTGGGCAGGTAGGGCAGGGCCAGGTGACCCCCAAGGAGGCTTCTGAGTCCTAGGACAGGAACCGTCCTCATGTCTCCGGCGGCTGTGGGCTGTGGGAGCGGATGGAAGCTTTTCTCATGACTCCACAGAAATGGAGCAGAGTTAATTGCTCCCGGCTGTTGGCTGGGTGCCTCCCGCACACTCGCACCTTTGTCCTGGAAAGTGGTTCTGTGTTGGAGGCTTTGCCCTCGCAGAGAGGAGATGTCTCAAGTCCTGAGAGCTGGGGGCAAAGGTGACGATCAGCTGCCAGCTTTAGAGGAGGAAGATAGCTGGAGACGCACAAGGTGGTGGGTGATTTTGCAGGAAGCTGGGGTTTGTGGGGGCTCGGCTGAGTCTCCTAGGGGACGTTTGGGGGTCCAGAGACCTCCATTAATATTCACAATACCGTCGGGGGCATTGTCACCTACAGAAGAAAAACAGCTCCTAAGAAGTCATTTGCATCAACATAAGAAACTAGCATCTTAATTAAAATCTATCCAGGCACACTCCTGCCGCGGGAACTCTCCATCCGCTGTTCCCTCTGCCTGGAACTCTCCCCAGATATCTGCATGGCTCATTCCTGCACTTCCTTTAGGTCTTTGCTCAAAAGTCATCTTCTCAGAGAGGCCTTCCCCAACCACCCCATTTAAATCACAGCCCTGTCCCCACGGGTGGCACTTACCCTGTTCTCTTATTTTCCCCCTAAAGCAGGCATCGTCCTCTAACACGGCGCCGTCCAACAGAAATGCAATGGGAGACACACACGCAAATAAGATTTTTTTTTAATAGCCGCATTTTAAAAAGTAAAAAGAAACAGGCGTAATTAATTTCAATAGTATATTTCATTTAACCCAACATATCTGAATGTTGTCATTTCAACGTGTAATCAATATAAAAATATTGAGATATTGCACGTTCTTTCTTTCAGGCTACGCCTCTGAAACCCGGCGTGTGTGTGACACAGAACCTCTCAGCTGGGACGAGCACCGTTTCCAGGGCCCAGCAGCCACTCGTGGCCAGTGGCTACCGTATTGGACAGCACAGCTCTGACCCGCTGTGAAATTTACCAGTGACTGCGCTCAGCGCTGATTCCTCCCGCTGCTCTGCCGGACGTAAGATCCACAGGGCCGGGGAGCTTCGTCCTGTTCACGGCGGAGTCCCCAGCACCTAACGGGGGCGCGGCACACAGTAGGTGCTCAGCCCACATCGGCAGAAGGAACAAAACGAGGGGCCGTGAGCTCTGCTTCTGGCCTCGCCCGAGCCGTGGCCCAGGTGGCCGACGCGGCCAGACTCGATGGTTTCCTTTTTCTCCTCGCCTTTCCCTTTGTTCCCGCGCTTTCTCTCACCGTCGCTGCCCTCCACTCCACTCACTTCCCCTCGCCCCTTTTCCTCAGCAGAGAGTCGTGATTCACGTCCAGGCTCTGGGGCCGAGTGACTGGTGAAGCCCCTGCTCTGCCGCTAACCAGCGACGGCTCTTTTTAGTCAAGTCATTTAGCTTCCATGCAATACACCGCGGGCCTTGCCCCTGGGGGTCATAATAATTCTCCCCGGGCTGGCGTGGGGCGGACAGCGTGTGGCTGCCTGCACGGAGTGGTGATCCCGTCTAACGTTGGCACCTGGCTAAGTGTGTAATCAGGATTAACTCATTTAGTCCTCATGACCACCCCAGGAGGGGGGCACATTGGGGTCACCTCTCTGCATAGATAAGGACGCCAGGCACAGAGAGGTTAAGCAACTTGCCCAAGGCCACCCAGCTATGCCGCCTGGCTGGAGAGGCAGGTTCTTAGCCACTGGGCTCCGGTAGCTATTGTTCAACAACACATATGGGTTAAGCACCTACTGTGTGCCGGGCACTGTACTAGGAGTTGGGGACACAGCAATGGACCACAGAGACAGACTCCTGCTTTTGTGGAGCTTCCTTCATTCTGGAGGGGGAGAGAGCCAATAAAATAAACAAATACATGTATGATGTGGTGTGTTGGACGGTGATAAGTGCTCTGGAGAAAAATAATCGGGGAAGGGAGATAGCGATATTGTGGGTGTGGCTGTAATTTAAAAAGGGGATAGGAAGGAAGTCCTCGCTGAGAAGATGACATTTGAGAAGGACCTGAAGGAAGGGAGGGTGAGCCGCATGGGAGTTGAGAGAAGAGAGGTCCAGTAGAGAGACCAGTAAGTGCAAAGGCCCTGAGGCAGGAGCAAAGCTTGAGGAACACCCAGGAGGTGGAGCAGAGTGGGCCAGGAGGGAGAGGGGAGCTCGAGGTCAGGGAGATGGTGGTGACCTCATGGGCTGTGGTGAGGACTTTGGCTTTTACTCTGAGTGAGGTGGGAGCCGTAGGAAAATTTTATTTTTTCTTACACCAGCTTTATTGACATATAATTCATACAGCATACAAGTCACTCATTTAAAGCTCACAATTCAAGGGATTTTAGTATATCCACAGAGTTGTGCAACCACCATGATAATCAATTTTAGGACATTTTCATCACCCCAAAAAGAAGCCTGGCACCCCTCAGCAGTCACTCCCCACTCTGCCTCCTCCGCAAACACGCATCTGCTCTCTGCCTCCGTGGATTCGCCTGTTCTGGACACTTCACATCAATGGAATCCTACAACACGTGGTCCTTTGTGACTGGGTTCTTTCACTCAGGGTAATTTTCGAGGTTCATCCACGCTGTAGCAGGTGACAGTACGTCATTCCTTTTTATGGCGAATACTCTTCCACTGTGTGGTATTCCTTACGTTATTTACCTGCTTGTCAGCGGGGGGACATTTGGGCTGTCTCCACCTTTGGCTGTTGTGACTAGTGCTGTAATGAACGGGTGTGCAAGTGTGCGTGTGCACAGTTTTCACTTCTCTAGGAGTGTGTACCCCGGAGCGGACCGGCTGTGTCCAGAGTGGCTGCACCGCGTCACAGCCCCACAGCAGCGTGCGAGGGCTGCAATCTCCCCGGGCCTCTGCCGACACGCAGGGGCTGTCTGTGACTGTGGGCGGGTGAGAGCTGGGGAGGAACGTCACGTGACCGGGTTTGTACAGCATCCCTCCGGCCTCCACGTGGGTCATATCTCACCATCTTTCATCTTTCTCTTCCTCTGCCTCCTCGTCATTCCTCATTCTGGCAAGGCCTCTCTCCAAATCATGACGAAGTCTTTTCTCCCACTTCTCAGGTCGCCCCCCACCCCCCCGCCATCGGAAGTGACTCCTCTCAGCGAGGTCACAGCTGGTCACATGTGTCAAACATCCTTTCATCTCCGCCCGTCTCTCTTTTCAAGTGATGGCACCGCGTGACACGAGGTCCCTCCCGCCGTGGCCTTGGGGCTCTCTCGGGTAAGCACCACGTACATTCAGACCTTGAAGACTTGGTAATAAACACAAGTTAGATTGGATGAGATGATCAAGGCCAGTTGGTCCTTGCCAAGGGAGGCCGGGTTTCAAGGATGGGGGGGGGGGCGTCAGGGCCAGGGCAGACCCCAGATTTTAGTTAATTGGTTAATTCCCAAGAACTACAAAAGGGATTATAAATAAAACAATCCCCACACTGATGGCTGTTGAAAGCTTTGAGGAATTCAATGAAATATATTAATTAATTAATCAAAGAGTTACTTGATGATTAATGAATGAATGAATTAGCTAATTCATGTACTAGGTGCTAGGTATTGTTCCAGGGGCTGGGGATACATCCATTAGCAAAAAGAGAGCAGTTTCTCTCTCTTGGGTGGAGACGAAGAAGTAAACACATAAATGAATAAGACAATTTCAGAAAAAATGGGGTGGTGTGAGGGAGAGTGACTGGTGGGTGGGGACTCCTATTTCGGACAGATTAAACAGTGAAAGCTTCTCTGAGGAGTAGGTTTGGAGCTGATACCTAGGGGAGGAGAAGGAATCAGGCCTGGAAGGATCTGGGGGAAGAAAATTCTAGGCAGAGGGAACAGCACGTGCAAAGGCCCAGTGGCAGGGAAAAGCTGGGGCTCTTCAAGGAAAGGAGAGAGGCTGAGAGTAGAGCAAACAGAGGGAGAGATTGGGGGATGGGGGCAGAAAGATGGGCAGGAGCCAGGTCATGTACAGCCTTGGGACAACACTACCACCACCAACCAGCTTGTGCTCACACATTCCGGCCACTGCCTTAAGCACTGTCACACTTTCCTGGCTCATTTAATCTTCACAACGGCCCTTGGAGAGAGGGTCTTATCCCCATTGTTTTTTAAAAATTATTTATTTATTTATTTATTTTTGTGAGGAGATCAGCCCTAAGCTAACATCCGATGCCAATCCTCCTCTTTTTTTGCTGAGGAAGACTGGCCCGAGGCTAACATCCGTGCCCATCTTCCTCCACTCTATATGGGACGCCACCACGGTATGGCTTGCCAAGCGGTGCGTCGGTGTGCACCCAGGATCTGAACCTGTGAACCCCGGGCTCCCGAAGCAGAGCACGTGCACTTAACCACTTGCACCACCAGGCCGGCCCCTCTATCCCCTTGACAGAGGAGGAAACTGAGGCACAGAGAGGGCTAAGCTATTTGCCCCAGGACTCTGGGGTGGGAAACCCCAGAGTATGAATTTCTTGGACACTGTTCCCATCTGACACCACAGCTGTGCCCTAGCCACCCCGATCTAGGTCAGGGGTTGGGCCCCTGCTCTGGGGCCCCGGACAAGGCTGGGTCTCCCGAGGGGAAGACAGTACCAGTCTAGGCTTTCCGGCCAGTACACAGGTGGTGTTCAGTAAATGCTGACTCCAGCCAGGCCGTGCTGCTTAAGGACCAGCCTGGGAGAAGGCTGCTGCCTTCCAGGGTTGAGTGACAGTTTCCGAAGGTGCAGCCCTCAGGGGCTGGCCTCCATACCCAGGCGTTGGGGACACTGCCCTCCCATCCTGTGTAACCCTGGGAGAGTCCCTTTGCATGCTCCCTAACCCCACCCAGAGAACGAGGGGACTGGCCTACACCAGGGGTCCAGAATTCCGTGTGTGGGGGCGCTGCAGGCTCCAGGAGCCAGGCCAGGTGGGGGCTGTGGAGGGCTGCAGGGGAGTACATGTCCACCTCTCTTATTTCCTTGAAGCACTTGTGGTCTGCAGCTATCCATCCTTCATTGGCTCACTTGCTCGCCATCTGTCTCCCTCTTCATTAGAAAGCAGAAACTTAGTTCTGGTGACTTAACCTGTGTGTGTCTGTTTCCTTGTCTGCAAAATGGGGCCACTGTGCGCGAGGCCCTCACACAGGGCCCAGCATCTAGAAGGCTCCTCATCGGTTCTTTCTATTGTTTCCTGTGAGCAAGCATTCCCCCTGAGACAGTGTTCTCGCTGCCGCGCACAGGGAGGGGGCCAGAGACGCAGCTTCCTCATTCTGGCTGGGGCGATGGTCAGAATGCAGCCAACAAATGAATGTGTGCCATGCCAGGTGGTGCGCGTGATAAGGTGAGGGGCGAACTGGGAGAGCGGGCGCTCTTGTATTTCACGCAGGGTGGCGGGGAAGGCCCTTCTGATAAGGCGGCGGAGCAGGCCTGCAGGAAGGAGCCAGGCAGACACCGGGGGGAACAGAATTCCAAGCCCAGGGTGTACGATAGGCTGGTTTCGGGGAGAGCGAGGCTGGAATGGAGAGTGTGAGTGTCTGGTTGGGGAGGTGGGGGGAACGAGGTCGCAGCGGCGGGGGCGCGGGCTCCGGCGCTCCTGAGAGTTGGGGAACTCCCACTGAACGTGAACAAGGATGGTGGTGACACAGGAAGGGGGGGCGGAGGGGCAGGGGCGCAGAAGCGGGAAAGGAGGAGGGGTAAGCAGGGAAAGGGGTGAGCGGGGAGCCGGTGAAGCAGAAGGCGGCCAGGCCCAACCGGCGCGCTGGGACGTGATGGAAGCGCGCGCGGGCCGGCGACAGCTCCGGGGGCGTGTCCCGGCGGCCTGGCCCCGCCCCTCCGACCATCCGACCAGCGCCCCGCCTCCGAGCCCGCCCCCATACCGACCCAGGCCCCGCCCCGCCCGCTCAGACCCC
>JABWHU010001772.1:945754-957919 GCA_014189135.1 Dicerorhinus sumatrensis harrissoni | reverse complement strand
CCCGCCCCCATACCGACCCAGGGCCCGCCCCCCTCAGGCCCCGCCCCCTCAGGCCCCGGCCCCCCGCCCCCCACGCTGGCGAGCGCCCGAATCCCGGTGCCCAGGGCGTCCCGGGGGCGGGCCCGCCGCGCGGGCGATGGCGCATAAGAGCTTTGGCCGCCTGCCGGGCCGCTTCTCCGTGCACTGCGGTCCGGGGCTCGCCGTGCCACTGCGGCCCGCGTCTCCGGAGTCGCCGTCTCTGCCGCTGCCGTCCCGGTCCCCGTTCCCCCCGGGCGCGGAGCCTCGCGAGCGCCGGGCGGACGCCAGGGCGCGCAGACATGGGCAGCCGCGCCAGAGCGCGCCGGGCGGCCGCGGCGCTGGGCTGCACCGGGCTGCTGTGCGCCGTGCTGGGCGCCGTCATGCTGGTGATGGTGCCCTCGATCATGAAGCAGCAGGTCCTCAAGGTGGGTGAGGGCGCCGGCCGGGGGCGCGCGCGGCCGGGGCTGGAGGGCTCTGGGCGCCGAGGAGGGCCGGCGCGCAGCTGGTGGGCCGGCGACTCGGAGCCGGGATCGCGCCCTCGGCCGGGCCCCTGAGCGCTGGGGAGACCAGAGCGCTTCGGGAGGGGCAGCTGCCCACCTCCGCAGGACCTCGCCGACCAGGCTGTGGTTGGGCGCGAAGGGGGTACGTAGAGGCTTTGCTGGAGGCGCAGGCCGGGCTTGAGGAGGCCTGAAAGAGAGACCAGCCGAGAGCCTGACCTCACCCTAAGGGGTCTGGGGCCCAGGACGGCCCGGAGTGTGGCCACTTTGTGGTGCTGCCCTGGGGAGCCCTGTTGCCTCTTTTCTACAGCAGCCTGCTGCAGTGTCTGCTAAAATTAGGGCTGCACTTTGCCTGTTTTTGTGAGCCCAGGACGGGAACCTTCCATTCTGTGCGTCTGTGAGACTCACACGGGCGCCCAGGCCGTAGCAGGTGCTCAGGAGAGCACACTCCGCTGTCCGGAATCTCCCCAGAGAAACCCCTTCCAGAGGCAGAACGCCTGCTGCGTCCTCCCCCACACCGCCTTCCCGAGGCCGGCTGGACACATAAGCTGCTTTTCTCCCCAGATTCAGGCAGAGGCAGGCAGGAGCCCAGGCTGCAGGGTCCGCTGAGAGCCCCCAGCCCGAGGGCCTTCCGCTGATGCTCACCTTACACACCACTGCCCTTTTAACCTGGGAGACAGATTAAGGCGGTCAGCTAGCCTTCAGACCAGCAGACTCTGCCCTGGGTATGTGGGCGGCTCGTTTGAATGAGCCTGGAGTTACTGAAGGATGGAGATTGCAGAGTATCAAACTCCAGCTAAGAGCGTTTCAGAGCTTTAAAGCCACTGAATCAGCACCTGCAGTGCCGGGAGGGGAAACTGAGGCTCACCTTTGCCCAAGATCCAGCCAGACACGGAGCTGGGATAAAGATGTGGATGTTGTCACTTGCTAGTTGACTTCTCTTTCCCTAGCTCACTTCTTTAGGCTGAGTTTCTTAAGAATGGCGCTTGCCCACATTTCATGTCTGTGCCCCATGTCCAGCACAGGGTGCTTGGGAAATGAATGAATGAATGAGTGGAGGAATGAAGGCTCCATCTGCTTAGACCTAGCTGCCACTTCAGGGTCCCTGTGAGCAGTTGTCTGAGTCCTCGTGGCTGCGCCGTGTCTCTTCTTGTTTTGGTTCTCAAATGTTGTCCTGTTAAGTCCTGTAATCTGATTGCGAGGAGATCCTGGCCGATGGTGACACCGAACACTGGGTTCCTCTTCGTAGTTTTTGTTTTTTGCCTCTGGGGATGGCAGGAAAAACTTGTCTGGGGAACCTTCGGCAGAACGGTTCCTTTCTCTCCCAGGGCAGCCAAGGGGTGTATCTCTGTTACGTTTTTCCAAGTAGCTGCTAGAGCTTTATCTCGGTGGAAGCTTTCTGTCAGTGCCTGCCGACTGTGGTCTCGGTACCGTGTGCACCCTGGAGAGACTGTCACTCCGGGGGTGTCAGCTCGGTGAGCCACCCTGACCCTGTGCAAAGGGCCTCTTGCTTTGGGGGTGTGGGAGTGGGTGGGATTTATAGCCGATGAAGAATCTTGTCAGCCCAGTCGTTCTTGGATTTATTCCAGGGTGCAGGGTGTTTTGTTTCTCAGGCTTTTTGATCAGGTTAAGGATGTCAGTTCTGTGTATGTGTGTGTGTGTGTGCATGCATGCACCCCCTAATTCCGCCCCCCTCCTCTGGGCTTCCACAGAGAAAAACGCCCTCATCCTCAGTTGTCCCGGAGCTAAGATTTCCGGGCTTAAAGCTGAGTGAGAGCCACCCAGCATCCTACGAGAATATCCCAAAGGCGATTGGTTTGGGGCCGAGTGGCGTGAAGGCAAGCCCGGCCCGGGACGGCCGCTTCTTGGACAGCCCCAGCTGGGCCGGGCCAAGCACCTTCCCGGGGAAGAAGGCCGCCTGTGTTCGGGGGACCGAGTGGGTGGGACTCCAGGAGAGGGCGCGACTGCCGGCTCGTGTTTTCTTTGGCTGCATGGGTCCATGCGCAGCTTGAGTGGGAGGCCTTCTGCTTCGGTTTCTATTTTTTAAAATACTTTTTGGTTAATTAAAAAGGTCCATATATAAAAGACGTGAATTCTTGCTTGTAAAAAAAATTCAAAGTGGAAGAAAAACCAGAAAGTTCCCCCCATTTTGTTCCCGCCCTCAGACAGCACCACCACTCTCGGTGTGTATCTTTCTAGACCTTTACCAACACGTACACCTCGAGCACGTATTTATACACGTTAATATATATCGTTTACATAAATTGAATTGTACTATGTATAAACAACCTGCAGTTTGCTTTTCAGTTCACTGATATCGCTTGAAGAGTTTTTCACATCAGAACCTATAAATCTATCACATTTTTTTCACTGCTTCATGCACTTATTTACCTGTTTCCCTATCGACTGGTAATTTTCTCTGTCAGACGCAGCCGTACATACCTCTCTGTGTACGTGTATGAACACTTCCAGAGGGTAGATTTCCGGAAGAGAAACCTCTGGAGCGGCAGGTGTGCCCGGTTTGGATTTTCGTAGTTGTGGCCACAGTGCCCTCCTGAGAAGGTCTAGCATTTGTCCTTCTGCCGCCAGAGTAGGGAAGTCCCCACTTCCCCCCGCTGTGCCATCGTTGGAGGTTACCGATTTATTGTTGTAATTTGGGGTGTTAAGCTGATGGGTTTGATTTAATTTTCAGGTTGCTGATGAAGTTGAGTGGGGATGTAAGGCATTTTGAAACCCGTGCCAGTTTCCGGAGCCCGGGTTGCAGACCCGGCCGTGCTGCGTGCCAGCAGGGACCTCGGGCCGCTGACTTCACCTCGGAGCCAGGGCTGCTTCCTTCAGCTCTGTGACGGGCTCAGATCTTGTGTGCCTCCCGGAGAGGTTATTAAGTGCAAAGGTGATCATATGTGTGCGTGTGGACATGCTCTGCACTTACCTAGTTTCTCGCTTGAATCCTACCGCTGCCTTGTGAAAGAGGCCCAGGCGGGGGTATTTTTCCTTCCTGCGGAGAAGGAGACTGAGGCACAGCCGGGGTCAGCCATGTGCCGGCATTTACACAGCTTGTGAGTGGTGGGCAGGAATCCTGATCACTGAATCTGGGGCTGCCTTTCAGTGGGGACGTGGAAAATGAAGTGGGAGCCCTTCAGCCAATGGATTTGTAGGCGAAAATTAGAAAGAAGGAACTGGATATATATGTTTTAGCATGAATAGGTCACAGAAACACATTACTAACTGGAAAAAGCTCTGATGCTATTTATGTTTTTAAAAAAACTCCAGCAAACGGTATTTTGTATTTTCAATAGGTTACCATTTGTGCATGTAAGAGCACAGAAAAAAGTGTGAAAGGGTGTGCACCAGACTGACAAAAGCCGTTACCCTGGGGGGGGGGGGGTGGGGGGAAGGGAGGGCACTGGGGGTGTGGCCCAGGGAAATAGGCTTTGTCTGTCAGGCTCTTACTTTTTTTTTTACAAAGAGAATGTATTCATGTATTATGTATTTAATTAAAAATTAATAGTGAATCCATAGCTTTCCCCAAAGAATGGCCAAATGAATTAGACACCCAAACACGGGAGCACTCAGTGAGGGAGCCCTGCAGATTGAGGTCGCAGGGAGAGGCCTTGGGGAAGAGGTGAGACTCATTTCCTCTCCTTTCCCCCGTGGGTAGGATTGGACGAGAGGTGTTCGCTCAGGAGCGTAATCGTGAATTACTGTGTGCCAGGCAGGGTTGGAGCATCTTTATAAATGTCATCTCGTTTAGTCCTGAGAATTCTGTGACAGGTCTCACTGTTGTCATCGACAGGTAGGGAAACAGAGCTTGAGAGTAATTTGCCCCAAGTGACCTTCCTGGGGGGTGTGTGTGTGGGAAAGAGAAATGTCCAGGAGGACGGGGACTGGTTCATCCACTGCCTGGACCTGAGCCTGGCACGCATGGCCGTCTGTGTTTGAATGGATAACGAAGGCACAGTCCAGGTCCCTGGGGTATGTTTCCAAGTTGCACTGTGTCTCTGGTCCCCAGGGAAGCCCCAGGGGGAGAGGATCCCCTCACTGCAGGTGGGTCACAGGAGAAGGGGCTCGTCTGTGGGGCCACCATGTGGGAAGATGGGCCTCGTGGCCCTCTCCACATCCAGGAGGACGCCGAGTCCCCTCTGCTGTCTTTAAGTGGGTTTTCTTGTTAGATCAGCCTTGAGTGAATTATCCACTAGTTTTGCCAGCTGCTGAAGGCTTCCCCTACCTGTGTCCCCATCTCAATCAGTGACACCTCCATGTGTTCCCCTAGGTGCAGAGGTGAAAACCTTGGGTCATCCTTGACTGCACACTTTTTTCTGATACCCCTGTATCTGGTGTCTCAGCAAATCCTGTCGGCTTTACCTTCAGAACATATCCGGATTCCGACCCCTTCTCAACATCTCCATTACAGCCTCCTCCATCCACTGCTTGGACTGGTGCAGTAGTCTCATGCCTGGTCTCCATAGACAGCCAGAGAGATCCTTTGAAAACACTTGGCAGATCATGTGCCCTCTCTACTCACACCTCTTCGAGTTTCCCTTTCTCACTCTGAGTGAATACCAAGGTCCTTTCAGTGGCCTGAAGGCCCCCCACGATCTGGCCCTCTTCCCTCTCTCATTCCCCTCCCCTCGGCCCCCCTGCTCACCTGCCACATTCATCTCTTTGATGTCCTTGAGCCCACCAAGCCTGTTCCCACCTCAGAGTATCTGGCTTGCTTTCCCCCGTGCTCAGAAGGCTCATCCCCCAGATATCTGCACAGCTTGCCCCTCACATCCCCAAAAGCTGCCCCCAGGATGTTATAGGTTTATGTGTGTGTTCTCTTTCTCCCTCACAAGTGTGGAGGTCTGCTGGGGCAGGGGCTGTGCTGTCACTGCAGTGTCCCTGGGGGTCAGAGCAGTGCCTGGGCTCATGGTAGGACGGGGGAATGCAGAGATGGTAGGCGCTCTGAGGTTGTTTCCTTAGCCTCTCTGCACCCCCACACCCAGCCTCTGACTCTGGTTCATCCCCTCGTCCCTCAGCGAGAGCCACCAGGAACGAGAGCCTTCGGAAGGTCGTGCCCTGCCCCTGAATTGCTCTGTGCCTTTTGCAAGTCTCCTTGGCCCACCTGTTACAAGGTGGGGTTGATGATTGATACAGTTGATGCCAGACACCGTTCTGAGGGTTTTACATGTATTAACTCATTTCGTTTAGTGTCTAAATGGCTACTGTTGCCTCTTTTATTGAGGGAAATGGAAGCACAGAGCCGTCAAGTCACTTGCCCCAGGTCACACAGGCAGAACCAGGGTTTCACTGAGCCTGCAGCCCCATAGGCCCCGTGCTCCCCGCTCTCCCCCGTGCTCCCTGCTTTCCAAATTTCCGAGCAGCTCAACAGGGCGTTTGGAGGCAGGGCCCCCCTGTATTCTCTGCTTGGGCCGCCCTTCCCTTGTCCTTCTCCTGCAGGGCCAGTGGGCTGCGGGGTCCACTCCGGGCCTTTCTCCGCCTGATCGCCTCCCTCAGAGCTGCTGGCACAGAGAGCCTCCCGACATCTCCCTTCCAGGCAGTCTGAGAGGCCCCGGCGTGTTCTGGAATCGCAGGTGCCGAGGGAGGCTGCGGAGGGCGGCCTCTCCCTCGCCCGTGGTCCCAGTGACCCTCGGGCCGCTCCTGCCCGTCCTGTAGGGTTTGCTCGACCAGCTCTGTGCCTCTGCCAGCCGCCCGGCCCCTCACCCCCCCCCCCCGCCCCGTCCGGGGCTCCAGAAGCCCCCGGGTCAAATCTCGGAGGGCGTCTCGGTGTCAGGGACTGACCGCTCCTGCGCCCGCACAGCTGGGTGCTCCCCAGGCCCCGCATCTGGCCCGGTGGGCCCGTGGCGGCGGGTGGGGGCGCTCCCTTCTCGGCGGGCAGTGGGCATGGCAGGTGCTGCCAGTCCGTTTTGTTTGTCGTCGTCTTTCCTGCCGTGGAGCTTCCTGTTCCTCCCGTGCACGAGAGGGCGACTTCACCGCCCTCCACTGCTGTAGCTGGAAACAGGCTATTTTTAGTTTCCTTGAGTCTGGTCTATTTTTGTTTCCCTCTTTGCTTGCAGTGGATTTGCTTCTCTTTGCTTTACAAGTATGTGTATGTGTGTGCACACGAGTGTTGATGTGTGGACACGTGTGCCAACTGTGCAGGCATGACTGGTGACACATGAGCCTGTGTGGGCACGTGCATGTGTATGTGTATACGTGACCACATGCCAAAGCGTGCACACACACGTTGACACGTGTCAGCACGTGCTGGTGCAGAACACATGTCTCCGTGTTGGTGTATATGTGGACACGTGTGGACACGTGTACACGTGTCAACATGTGCCCACACGTGGAGACACGACACACGAGTCCATGTGTGTTGTGGTTGTGTGTGTACACACCGGGGCACACATACACGTGTCAGTGTGCACCCACATGTGTTGGCATGCATACACACAGGTGTGACTCAGCACACACGTGTTGACATGTGCGTGCACATTCGCATACGTGGACACACGTGCACACATGTTGATGTGTCGTGTGTGTTGAGGTGTGTGCACACCTGTGGCCGTGTGTCCCACCCTGGTCTGGCCTTCCTGCGGCTGGCCCCAGGGGAGTGTTCAGTGCACCTGGCTCTTCCCATTCCGTGAACTGGTCCCCATCCCTTCCTAGAATGACGCATACTTGCTGTGCCTCTGCTGAGCCACTCGACGTGATTAACTAGAACTTGCTTAAGCTCAGCTACCCGGAACCATCTCGTTTGGCCGTCAGCTCCCAGCAGAGCAGACAGCGGTGGGTCGGTGTTGAGGACTCTTCATTGACGAGTCTCCCTTGGGCATGTCTGGGTCCTGGTGGAGACCTGGCACTGGCATGTGTGCTCCGTTGATGTCTGTGGGTCCTGGTGATGGTCATTCGGTCATTAGTGCCCAGAAGGGTGATCCCACGTGCTTGGTCAGCAGAAGAGAGGCCCCAGGGGTCATAAGCCATCCCCCAAGGCTCCGGGCGCTGGGATATTTTGAAAGGTTTCAGCCACAAGGCTGATGCCGACAGACTTTTCTGGTTCATTGTCTTAGAACTAGAGGATTCGGTTAAGGAGTGTTCTGCCCCCAGCCTTCTGTGCCATGAAGATCCAGCAGCTTCCGCCCCATAAACACATTTATTGTGCCGAGAATTCAACTATAGAGCTTGGCCAAAAATAAAAAAACGAAACAAAAGGAGAAGTCCTTTCCTGAACCCCCCCTCCCCCTTGTTCAGGCCGACCTTGGCCCCTACTGGCCTGTGGCCACCGGCCAGCCGGGCTGAAATGCAAAGAGAAACAAAAACAACACAGAAAAGTGCATTTTTGGCTTTAGGGCCTTACAGGACCCAGGAGCTGGTGATTTACAGGTTGTCCGGGGTGATGTGATCCTGATTTGAAGCTGCCCAGTCTGCTCAGAACCTCCCGGAACCCAGAGCCCCGGGACCTCGTGGCCCAAGGCACGCCACCTTCACTTCCTTGCTTCCTTCTCCCGCCCTCCACCCCCGTTTCTTCCTGGTCACCGGTGGCCTCGTGCTGGGAAGGGGGAAGGAACAGGAGCTGCCTGACCCCTGTTCGCTTCCTAACATTCTGGGTGAAGTTCCTTCCACCTTTTCTGGAACCTTCTAGAAGGACTTTTGAGACACTTTAAATGTCCATTCTCTTGGTTTCCCTCCTGCCTCGCTGGCTGGCTGCTCTCGGTCTCACTTGCCTCCTTTTCTCCCTGACCTCTCGCCACAGGCGTGTCCCAGGGCTTGGAATCTTCCTTGCTCCCGCATTCCCTGGGTGAGCCATCCACTCTCACTCATTAAACGCCGTCTTTGTCCTGGCCACTCCCACCTTGGTCTCCCGGGCCCAGACGTTTCCCCTGAATTCCAGCCTCGAGCATCCAGGGCCAACTCCGTATCTCCAGTTGGGTCAACGCCCAACTCCTCATCGCTCCCCCGCAAGCGTATTCCTCCGGCCATATTCCCACCGAGGTGTGGCTCCTCCGTCCTCCAGCTGCCCAGGCCAGGAGCCTTGGCGTCAGCCTTGACTCTCCTCTCTGTCACTTCGTCCATTGAACCCTCGGGAAGTTTTATGGCTTCACCTTCAAAGTATATCCAGAATCCAGCCACTTGTCTCCAGCCACTTGTCTCCACACCTCAGGCACCTCCCGGGTCCAGGGCGCCATCACTCTCCCCTGGGTTCCGGCGTCCACCTTCGCTCCCTGGCCAGGCTTTCTCAGCACAGCAGCCAAGGAGATCCTGTTAACACTGCGGTCAGATCTCCGTCTGCCTCTCTTCATGCCCCGCAGTGGGCCGGCCCCATGCCCTCGGAGTCAAGGCCGAGTCCTCACGTTGGCCCTGGAGGCCTGCCATCGCCCCTGACGCTCTCTGCCCTCCCTTCACCTCCACCTGCACACTGGCCTTCTGCCCACTCCTCAGACATCTGGCACCTTCCGCCTCAGCTCCTCCCTCGGCCCACAACTCTTCCTCCTGAGCTTGTGTGACTCGCTCCCCCGCCTCCTGTGGACCTCACTTGCTCTAGGATGTCCCTTTGTCATATTGCAGGCTCCCTCCCCCTTCCCCCGTGCTCCTTTTCTGTACCCCGCTACTTTTCTGTAGCCCGTCACCCGCTGTGATACCAGGTAATGTACCTGTGCACCATGTTTACTGTTTATTGTCTGTTTCTCCCCGTGAGAATGTGGGGCCCACGACAGCAGAGACCTCGGTTTTTGTTCATTGCTGGGTCTCAAGCACGTGGAGCTGTGCCTACCACATAATCGCAGGTTCTCAAATATTTCTTGAATGGATGTTTAGAAGACAAGGCTGGTTTCCCAGGGAGGTTTGTGACTAGTGGCAGGTTGTGGTCCTGTGCAGGGATGTGGGCCTGCTTCCCTCCCCTGCATGGCCCCCACTCCAGGCTGAGGGTGCAGGGGCTTCCTCACAGGGCTGTCTGCTCCTGTCTGTTCAAGCCACTCTGCTGTCCATTTTCCCTGCTGCAGCCAGAATGTTCTTTAAAAAATGCAAACTGGATTGTTTGACAGCCATGATTAAAACCTTCTTGCATGTGGTATAAAACCCATTTGCCCCCAGGGCCTGTAAGTCCCTTCTTCATGGGCCCCTACCTGCCTCAACTCTCAGCTCTCTCACCCTCCTCCAGCCTCACGGGCCTTTCTTTTCCTCCAACACACCGTGTTCTTTCCTGCCTCAGGGCCTTTGCACGTGCTGTTCCTTCTTTTGGAATGCTTTCCCCCTGGCTCTTATGCTTGGTTTTCCTTTTGTGTTTCAGCTGAAATGTGGCCTCTTGAAGAAGACACCTGACCACCAACCCCCACAATGAACACCACCCCCACTGTCACCCCATCTGTGTTATAACTACCCCACGTTATTCCCTTCCAAACCCTCACCATTCCCTGAAATTATATTGTTCACTGGCTTGAGGTTCCATGAGGCAGGGACCTTGTGTGACTTGTTGATGACTGACTGTATTCCATGGTTGGGGACCCTGGTCCGGGGCAGACACCTGGCTGGGGTGGGACCTTGGCTGAGGCAGGGAGAGAATCCCCGTGGAGATCCTCAAAATCATGGACTTTGGAGCCAGACTCCTCAGGTTCTGGTACTGGCTCTTCCACTCTGTGCGCCTGGCACAAGGGAGCCCCTGGGAGCCTGGTCTCCAGGATGCGTTCATGGATTCAGGGTCTGCATCTGAACCAGCCCCGTCTGGATTCCAGTGACTTCTCTGACTCCAGTGACCGGGTGTTTCCCCGGGCTGAGTGTTGGTATCTCTGACGGACCCCTTCTCTGTGCAGGAGGAAAGGACACAGGTTTACAAAAATGTCATCAGGGCCGTCTGTGGGCGGTGGGTAAAGAAACAGCGCCTGTCCTGGCTGAGGGGCCCAGGGAGGCCTGGAGGCTGTTCTGGGCCACCTCCCTCTGCCCACGGGGAGAGCAGGGGTCCTCACGCTGGATCTTGGCCCCAGCGGGCGGCCTGGATTGGGGTGGGGTGGTGTTTCCCTGCGAGTGCATTCCAGCCTAAGTTCAGCATTCCAGCGGGACCTTTTATGCTTCCCTCTCTCGTCCTCACCCGCAAAAACTGTGGGGCTGGAGTGGGAGCCCCGGGTCCACTCTGCTGGTGGGTTTACTCGGTCCGGCATCTCGGTCCTGCAAAACCCCCTGCCTGCGCCCAGTAACCACAGGTGGGCTGGGTCAGCGTGGGCCCGAGGGCGCAGGGGGAGCACGGAGGGGCTCCTGCGGCCCCGCTGTTCCTCCGCGGGTCCCGAAACGGAGCGTCTGGAGGGCTGCAGCCTGGAGGTGAAGATGCATTTGTTGTGTGCATGCTGCCGTATCACTCGCCAGCAGCTTTATTTATCCGGGGCTCGGAAAACAAACGGCCACCTGCACCACGTGGCGGAGAAACTGGCCGCTGTGGACTCGCCTGGCCGTCGCCAAAGGGAGCCTCGTGGGGGGCCTCGAAGGGTAATTAGAGAATTTTCCCATTGGCTGCGAAAAGTCTGGTGTGAGCGCTCCCTCGGCTCTGATTGGCTGGGCCTGTGTCACGTGCTCACCCCTGAGCCAATCACTGTGGCTCAGGAAGTGGACTACTCTGATTGGTCAGGCTTGGATCACATGCTCATCCTTGGAGGTGGGGCGGAGGGTCCTTTTTCTCCAAACCACCGGGACAGAGGTGGGATGGGGTGGTGCCCTCAAGGAAAAGGGAGGAGCTGTTAGTAGGAGGAGGAAAGGGTGACAGGCAGCAAAGATGGTCAGTGGGCCCTTTGCCCCGAAATAGCTTCCCCGCTTCGTCTCATTGCCTCTCACTGACTCTTGATATTACAGCGTTAGAGATTACTTTGTTTGTCTCTATTCAGGACCTTTCGAGGAGGTGGTAGCTTATCAGCTAATTGTTCTATAAGGGAAAGTTTATAAACTCTCCGATCGTTAGATCTGGAACTTGGGTTTCACTCAGTTCCATCATTTGTTTTTCATTTGAGGAAACCAAAACCCAGAGGAAGCAGGGATTCGTGTAGGCCGCGGGGCAGATGAGCGGGAGCGCTGGCGGCCGAGTGTCTGGCGAGCGGGGGGAGTGCGATGCTGGGTGGAGCGGGAGGGTCGGCGCCGCAGGGCCTGGAAGAGGCGGAGCAGTGGCCGGAGGAAGTTGTTAATTAGCGTCCTTCAGGCAGAAGGTCCCTGGGGTCCGCGTCTGCACCCCTCCCCGCCCACGTCCCGGTGGCAGGATTGGGAGGAGGTGTTTGTTATGAACTGGGCGAGATGTCGGGGCTGGGTGTGCAAAATTCAGGCTTTGTCTGCCCGGGGTGGGAGGCTCCCGGTGTGTGCTGGGGGGGTGGGGGGAGGGTGGGCCTGAGACGGTGGCCTGCGTCAGGATCTGCCCCTTCAGATGCGCAGGGGTTGATCTGGAAGCGTCGCAGCTGGAGGGTGTATTCTGCAGTGGAACCCAGCACACCTGTCAGCAACAGTCCCCGCGCGAGTGGTTGCCAGCCTGCTGGCCCTTGCCCCGGGAGGTGGGGCACACCCTTTACCTAGGACAGTGCGGAGGTGTGTGGGGGAGGGCCCACCCCGACAGTCCGCCCGGGGCCTCTGGGGGCATCTTCTGTGTGCTGGGCGAGTGCCCCGGTGCCGTCATGAGCACCGTCCACCTGGGTGAGAGGCG
>JABWHU010001772.1:895015-945619 GCA_014189135.1 Dicerorhinus sumatrensis harrissoni | reverse complement strand
ATGTCACACTGTCAAGGTCAGGCATGAGTTCTCAAATCCCCAGGCTTCTCTCCAGCCCTTGGCCAGGGTTTCGGCATCCGGGAGCTTAGGTGGACCCCAGAGCGTGGACTTTGGAGCTGGACAGTCTGGGTTCAAATCCTGGCTCTGCCACTTCCCAGCTGTGTGCCTTTGGGTAAGTGACTTAACCTCTCTGTTTTTGTTTCCTCCTCTGTAAAATGGAGTTAATAGAGGTATCTCCTGTGTAGGGCTCTTGTGCAGGTAGAGCAGTTGGCACATGCAAAGCACTGGGAATAACAGCTTGGCATGTGTCCCATTAGTGTCTGCTGTTGTCATCATCTTGACCTTATAGACACATAGGCATAGGAGGATTCGTCTGTCATTGTGTCACCCAGAGGGGACCACACGGAGCCCACTTCCTGCACTTTGCTTCTCTCACTCCCTTGTCTCTTCTCTCAATCTTCCCGGTCACCTGGGCACCTCCAGCTGGTTGTCTAGATGACCAAATATTCCACGGTCCCAGCCGTTTCCACGAGGGAGCCTTCAAACTCACGAAACAATCCGGAGAGCAGCAGATGTGCTCTTGCCCCCCTGAGGTTTTAGTTTGAAAAATTTTGTTTTGGAGAAATCGCAAGAACAGTGCGTCTCACTCCGGGACCCTGCAGTGCGTGTCTTAGGGACAAGGAGTCTCTTCTCCGTAACCGCAGGCCATGGTGACACTCAGGAAAGCTCGTAATGACTCACTTCTCTGGTCCACCACTCCGTGTCCGTTCAGATTCCCTTATTGTCCCCCTGGCATCCTTTAAGCAGTTTTTGGGTTTTGTTTTTAAGTCCAGGATCTCGTCCTGTGTCTGGTTGCCTTGTCTCTTTCTCCGCCTTTAATGGAGACAGGCGCCCCAGCTCTGTTCTTTTTACTGGGTCTTTTGCGACGTTGGCATTTACGAGGGGACCAGGCCAGGTTTTGGCAGAATCGCCTCAATGTGGATTTGTTTCCTCGTGAGTGCCCGTTGTCTTCCGGCAGATCTCTGTACACAGGTCTCCTTGTGTGAGTGAGATGGGAGTGGAGCGCTCCTGGCCGGGCAGTGGGCGTCTGGACTCGCCCCAGCTTGGCAGCCCCACCCCACAGCGGGCCTGGCCCCCAGCTTCCTGATTTCCTAGCTCTGATTCCTTGCCCTCACACCCAGGTGTGCAGATCCTTCCAGTGGCCCTCGGCCCCCTGCATCCTCCCCTCCCGTCTGGGGATTAGTCCCAGCGCCACGGGGAGCGTGACGATCTGCAGGCTGGGTCGGATGCCCGTCTCATCCCCTGGGCTGGAAAGGTGCCGGGGCCCCGGGTGCCAGGGCCTGTGTGGTGGAGACGGAAGCACGGGCGGCAGATGGGAGCCTCTCCTGTGTTGCCTCGCCCCGCCCACCCGCTGAGCCCTGCAGGAATTCTTGTGCCTGTCACCTGGCCCCATCTGGCCTCTTGGCTGGCGGGTGGAGGTCACGCTGGCCTTACTGGGCTGAGAGCCGACTGCAGTCACAATCCCTTGGCAGCTTCGAAAGCCTCTCTGAGTTCTCGGGACTTCCTTCCCCCGCCTGTTCCCAGGCTCCCCAGATTCCCCCTCCGCAGGCTCCCGCGTCGCGCTTTCAACTCCAAGTCTTTGATTTCTTTTCATGGTGAAATAGTGCACACTTCTAGGAAAGTGCCTGAGACTCGTGCAGTTAAATAAATAACTAAAATGAACCCGAGATGAAATGTGATCGCCTCCAGATGAAAAAGCAGAACCTCCTCCGCCCTCCGGAACCCCCTGCAGAGGAAACAATGCTCGTTCCAGCCTGCTCTGCTTTTTATAGTGTCACCCCGTCTAGGTCCCTAAACACTGGGTTTAATTTGGTCTGATTTTGAACTTTACTTGAGTGAATCATATTGCAATGATCTGACTGTCTGTCTCCCCTCAAAATCCGTGTGTTGAAGGCCTGGTGTCCAAGTGATGGGCTAGGAGGTGGGGCCTTTGGGAGGTGATTCGTCAGGAGGGCAGGACCCTTATGATGGGATTGGCGCCCTATAAAAGAGACCCCAGAGAGCTCCCTCCCCCTTCCGCCACGTGAGAAGTCTGCACCCGGGGAGAGGGCCGTCACGCACTGTGCTGGCACCCTGATCTCAGACTTCCAGCTTCCCAACTGTGAGAAATAGATGCCTGCTGTTTACAGTCCCCCCAGCCTGTGGTATTTTGTTGTAGCAGCCCAGCCCGGAGGGACGAAGCCATATATTCTATATTTTTCGTCTTGCTGTTCTAGCTTCCCAGTATGTTTGTGAGATCCGTCCATGTCGTTGCAATAAGCTGCATCTCATCTTCATGGCTGTGTAATGTTCCACGAGGCTATCGAAGTTTATCCGTCCTGCTCGTGGTGGCTGCGAGGATCTCTGGGTTGTGGACACTCTGGGCCCTGCCCCCAGCATGCACACACCTGAGTCCGCTGGTCCGTAGGGAGGGCTGCTGCTCCGTAAGGAGGGCTGCTGGTCCCGGCGTCTGCGTCTTCAGCTTTGCCCGCAAGTGCCAGACTGCTTTCCAAAGCAGTTACACCAGTTTTGACTCCATCATTCGCTTTTTATTTAATAATTTATGGAGGTGAACTTCATATAACATAAAATTAACCTTTTTAAAGTGATCAGTTCAGTGGCATTTAGTCCATTCACAGTGTTGTGCAGCAGTCACCTCTGTCTACTTCTAGAACATTTCCATCATTCCAAAAGGAAACTCCCTACCCCTTAGCAGTCTCTCCCCATCCTCCCTTCCAGCTCCCCCAGTCCTTGGCAACCAGTCAAGAGGCTTTCTCTCTCTGTGGATTTGCCTATTCTGGATGTTTCATATAAATGGAATCATTCGAGATGTGACCTTTTGTGTCTGTCTTTTCTCACTCAGCATCTTGTTTTCGAGGTTCCTCCAGGTTGTAGCAGGTGTCAGTCCTTCGTGCCTTTTCATGGCTGTGTAACATTCCTGTGTGCGGATCTACACCTTTGTGTGTTCACCATCCGTTGAGGGACACTTGGGCTATTTGCGTCTCTTGGCTGCTGTGACTAGAGCTGCCACGCGCGTCCGTGTGCATGGGCCTCTTTGAGCATCTGCTTTCCATTCTCTCCTTTGACTTCCTCTTCTCCTCATCTCTCTCGTGCCCCACCCCTCCTTGCCCAAGCCCCCCTCCCCTGGGTGGGCATGGCTTTCAGTAGGATGTGCAGGTCCTTGTGCCACATGGAGTGCTGCGGTCTGCACACAGAACCCTGGGCTAGGGCACAGTTCTGGACCCAGGCGGGCGTGGGGTCAAGTCCTGGCTCTGCCTCCTGCCCGCTGTGTGACCTAGGGCCGGTTCTTCAGGTCTCAGGGCTCTGTCGGGCTCCTGTGAGATGGGATACACCACACTTCCACAGGTTGAGGTGAGGATCCAGTGGGCCGGTGGGCGGTAAGTGCGTCGACCTGGGCATGGCCGGGCAGGCCCCTGCGCGTCGGCTGCCCCGGCCCGGGAGAGGGCTGACCCCCGCGCACAGCACGTGACTCCTGCTCTGCGCCCTGTGTGTCTCTCCTCCCAATTTCTGGAATCCGTCCACGTTGCTGTCTGCAAACCTGGCTCGTGGCTTCCGAGTTAACATTCCTCACGTTTTATTTATTGTCTCTGTGACAGGCACCCGGGTCCGTCCACTCCTGTCTCCACACACAGCAAACATCCAGGAACCCTCCACCTTACAGTTCTCGAGAATGCCCTGGGCTGGCAGTGGGCCTGCTGGGTCGTGGGCACCGGGGGGCCGGTTTCCCTCCGTGTCCCGGCCCCAAGGCCTGTGGCCCCTCCCTCCCGCGTCTGCTCCGCCACCGGTCCCAGCTGGCTTCCAGAGCGTCCGTGCTTATGAGGGGCGCCATCTGGGGGGTTGTGTGAATTTGCATCCCTGAGTTGTGAGTCCGAGGCTTCTTCCTTTTGTGAGTTAGTGGAGGGGGGAGTCCACGGCTCAGAGAGTTTGAGGGCTCAGGGAGGATCACACCGCAAACGGGCCTTGGGCTTGGTTTCGTCAGAAGCCTCTGGCCCCCGGTGGCCGAGGTCGTCTTCAGGGAGAGGACGGAGGCCATGAGGTTCCTCTCTTCAGCTGCGAGGGCTCGGAGCCAGAGGCCAGCGCTTGTCGAGGACGGGGGAGAACGTGCCTGCTGCTGGAAACCAGCCTAAGCGGCCCCTTCTGTGACGGTGAGCCTGTGGCTGCCTTGGTGTGTCACTGTGTGTGCGCATTGACTTCCTGGGGCCATTGTCCTTACATGGCCGTCCCCTCTGTGTCCTTCTGTGTCCCCTCCTCTTCTTATAAGGACATCTGTCATTGGACTTAGGGCCCGCGCTAATCCAGGATGACCTCGTCTCGAGATCCTTCACTTGGTGACATCTGTGAAGACACTATCGCCAAGTGAGGTCACATTCCGAGGTTCCATCTGGACATGAATTCTGGGGACACTGTTCAACCCACTGTAACGTGTGTGCCCGGCCCTCAGACCCGCAGAACGGCAGGTTCAAGTGCGGGCCCTCGTTCTTGGGTCCTCTGGGAACTTGGTTTCCTGCTGACAGCGTTGCCTCTTCTGCAGGTGGGCCGCCTGTGTCAGCTCTCACGAGCCGGAGGCCAGGCGGCGTGGCTGCTGGTGGTCTCGGCACTCGTGACAGCTGGCCTGGACGTGCTCAGCAGGGCCAGCTCGTGCCCGGACAGCCCCTGCTGGCATCAAAAATAAGACAAGGAAAGTAAAATATGGGTAGGATTACAAGAAAATGGAAAGCATACAAAAAAAGCCAACGTGCAAAGCCACCGCTCCCTCGCCCCACGGCGGGTCCTGGCTCTGAAGGTGACTTGGGTTAACGGTTCCTTCCTGAAAAACAACCTCTGTGTCCTCAGGCCCCGGGACGCCCCCTCCAGGCTCACAGCCCATGGCTCCAAGGGTCTTTCTCCGCCTTGGGTTTGGCTCCTGGGGGGGCGTCTTGGGGTCTTTGTTCTGGCACAAAACTCACCCCCGTGGGCGGCTGGAGGGGCTCCCGAGGGCGTTGCAGGCAGAACACGGCGGAGGACAGAGCTGAGCGGCAAAGAAGAGCGTGTGTGGGGGGAGGCCTCGTTCCCCGGCCCTCATGCAGGAAGGCCGCAGGGTGGGATCCGTTGTAGAACCTTCCTGCTGGAAACACCCGTGCGTCTTCTGGAGCTTTCTCGAGATGGGTGCTCCTTCCCTGGGGCGGCCACAACAAAGGATCGCAGGCTTGGTGGTTTCAACAACAGAAATGTCTTCTCCCGCGGCCCCGGGGGCAGAGGTCGGGCATCCAGTGTGGGCAGGGCCGAGCTCCCTCCGCAGGCTCTGGGGGGCCCTGCCTTGTCTCTTCCGGCTGCGGGGGCTCCCGGCGTCCCTGGGCTGTGGCCGCATCCCTCCCGTCTCTGCCCGTCTCCACCTGGCCTCTCCTCTGAGTCTTCTCTCTCTCATAAGGACACCGTCGTTGGATTTAGGCCCCCCCCACATAATCCAGGATGATCCTGTTTTAAGATCCTTAATTACATCTGCAAGGACCCTTTTTCCAAAGAAGTTCGCATTCACAGGTTCCAGGTGGACATATCTTTTGAGGGGCCACCCTTCAACCCCCGCAGGAAGGATGATGTTAACAATAGCCCGTGTTGACTGAGCGTTAACTGTGTGCCAGGCGCCAAGCTGCGTGGTCCAGGCGTTAGCTCGTTGGATCCGGTTTTGCTTGTTTTCCAGGTGGAGGCACGGAGGCTCAGTGAGGCTGAGCCACCTGCCTGAGGTCACACAGCTGTTGGTAGATTCAGAGTCTGGACCAGGCCTGTGCTGCCCACTCTTGTCCCGAGGTTGCAGCCCAGCCACTCACAGACCCAGACCTGGCTGGAGAGGTGTTTTGTGTGGCCCTCGCTGCTGTTAAAAAAAAAATTAAATCGGTAGCCAGCATTTAAAGATGGGCAGATTTACATCCCATCTAGGTTCCTGGGCACTCATGACAGTTTGGAAGCCCCCATCGGCCGGGAGCTGCCCGTTAGGTGAGGTCTGTTCTTCAGCAGGCTTTGTTCCCACAGGGCCGATGCTCTCCAGCTGCGCAGCCGTGGGCAAGTGGGTTGGCTTCTCCAGGCCTCGGTTTCCTCATCTGTGAAATGGGGATAATAACAGCCCTGGCCTCGCAGCTGTTGCTGTGAGGGGTAAACAGTTGGTAGACGGGAGGTGAGTGGGTGCTGGCTGCGGCTGTGGGCTGCGAGGGGGCTGTGCCAGGCTGGCGTGGGTGCTGTCGATGCCCAGTCTGTTTTTGGAGTAAGTTCAGTTAGTCCATGGACGCCGTCTGGGATCCGGGTGATGGAAGGGCTCTTGGAGGAGATGTGGGCCGTTGGGAGCCCCTTGGGGTTCTGATGCGGCTTAAGGCCCATCGTAAACTTCCTGCCTTGGTTTCTTCATCTGGGATAGCATCTTTCTTTCTACCTGGCCAAATGAGGGAATAACGAAAATAAAAATATCATTTATTACTATAATTTTTGACTTAATGTAGGTGGTAGTATAGGGTGGGGAATAAGAAAATGGCTCAAATTCGAGCCATACTGGGGCAGTGACCTAACTTCCCCGAGCCTCAGTTTCCCCGTCTGGAAGGCGGGATGATGTTACGTCTACTTCCTAGAGCTGTGGTGAGGATTCAGCGAGCCCCTGGGTTCGAGCCGTGGGGATGGTGATGGGGGGAGGCGAGGAGGGCCGTGTCCGGGGGCCTGGAACAGGACGGCCGCAAACCCAGGGGGGCCCGGGAGGTGCGGGCGGAGGCGGCTGGGGCCGGGGCGGAGAGGCTGTCCTTGGAGGGGCGGCCCAGCCCTCGCTGTCCTCTCCTGCAAGTGGCAAGGACTGACTGGCCGTGACCTGTGGCCACGAGCTCAGATAAGTGCGGCGGAGCTGTCAGCAGCCACGGCCACCTGTGTCCTTGGGGGAGGGAGAAAGGCCGGGGGCTGGGACGGATCCAGCGGAGATCTGAGATATCCTTTAACCCTGGGGGTGTGGGGAGGGGGTCTTTGAAGCCTCTTGGTGGTTTTGGATGTGATAACAGGCAGCCTTGCATTCTCTGGAGTTTCTCTGGAGCTCTCACAGCTGTGGCCTGCTTGACCCGCAGCAGGCGGGGCTGGGAAGCTCAGGGGTCCGTGGCACGTGGACCGGAGTGCGCGCCAGCAGAGAGCCCCCGGCTCCGGGCCAGGAGTGACACCTTGCGTTCACCCCCCGCTTTCTCCGTAGATACTCCCAAGGGGTCGGGATAATTACAGTCCCCACTGGTGAAGGGGACAAACCCCGGTGGAGCATCAGCTCAGGGCAGCCCTGTTGACGACACAGCCGAGGGGTGCACGGGGAGGGGGCCGGGTGCCACTTGAAGGAGGGACCCTCGGGTGATGGGGAAGGTCACTCGTTCCTTCAGCACGGCTTCCTGAGCGCCTGCTGTGTGTGGGGCGCTGTGCCAGGTGGGGAGCGCCTGTTGTGGGCAAACCAGACCAGGTCCTCCTGTGGGCTGTGGCGTTCCAGCGGGAGGAGCAGCCTGTGGACCAGCAGATACAGACGCGCTCCAGGGCCTCTGAGGACTCGCCTACGCGCAGTAGGCGCTCTGACGGGAACAAGGCAGGCGGGTTGACCTCAGTGACTGGTGGGGAGGGTCTCTTTGGGTGGTTGGTCGGGGGGCCTCTCTGAGGGGGAGTCAGGCATAGGAACGGCGTGCCAGGCAGAGGGCACGGCAGGTGCAAAGGCTGACTGCCTTGGAGGAGAGGAAACAGGCCGTGGGGTGGCAGAAGTGACAGGGAGGGGCGGTGAGAGGAGAGAGGCGAGCTGGGGGCCTTGTCGGATGCGCTGAGGAGTTTAGATTTGGTTTTCAATGCCTTGGGACGCCATTGGAGGGTTCTAAGCGGGGAGAAGCATGATCTGATCCATGTCTTACAGAGCCCTCCCCCTGCTGGGGGGAGAGAGGAGTGTTGGGGGGTCGGGGGGAGGCGAGGAGACCAGCGAGGAGGCAGAGAGGACGGAGGCTCGGGCCAGGGTGGAGGCAGTGACGTTGGAAGGAGGGAAGAGATTGGAGATTTCTTTTGCAGGGATGGGATGGTCAACAAGACGTGCCGAGGGACTGGCCTTGGCGTGTGAGGGAAGGCGGGAGTAAGGGTCACACAGACTTCTGTGGGAGGGACTTGGTGGACGGGGCATCTGTTTTCCAAGGTGGGGGGATTAGGGAGGGCCGTCACGAGCAGGTGGAGAGTGTGGCCTCAGTCTGTCCTTAAATTCTTGGTAGAACAACTCAACACAAAAATGAAATAACCCGATGAAAAAATGGGCCAAGGACTTAATAGCGGTGTCTCCAACGGAGACATACAAACGACCAACAGGCACGTGAAGCGATGCTCAACGTCTCCAGTCATCAGGGAAACGCAACTCAAAACCACAGTGAGATGGCACCTCACACCCATCAGGATGGCCGCTGTCAGAAGAGTAACAAATGCCGGCGAGGGCGTGGAGAAACTGGGATCTTGTCACTGTTGGTGGGGACATAAAGTGGCGCAGCTGCTGTGGGAGACAGTCTGGCAGTTCCTCAAAACATTAAACACAGAATCACCATAGGAGCCAGCAATGCCACTTCTGGGTACGTGTCCAGAAGAACTGCAGGCAGGGCCTTGAAGAGAGATTTGTACAGCAACGTTCCTGGCAGTGCTATTCACAAAAGCTGCACCCGGCTCTGGGTGTGGAAGCAACCCAAATGTCCATCCACGGATGAATGGAGAAACCACATGCGGTCTCTCCAGATACTGGAATATGATTCATCCTGAAAAAGGAAGAAAATTCTGACACAGGCTACAACGTGGATGAACCTTGAGACCGTTATGCTGAGTGAAATAAGCCAGTCACAAAAGGTCAAACACCGTATGAGTCCACTCATTTAAGGTCCCTCTCAGGGGACTTACATTCATAGAGACAGAAAGTAGAATGGTGGGGGCCAGGGGCTGGGGAGGGGGGTGGGGAGTTAGTGCTTAATGGGGAGAGAGTTTCTGTTTGGCAAGATGAAAACGTTCTGGAGATGGATGGTGGTGAGGGTTGCACAACAACGTGAATGTACTTAACGCCACTGAACCGTACGCTTAAAAATGGTAAAGATGGTGAATTTTAGGTTATGTATATTACACCACAATTAAACAAAATCGTGATGGGATTTAATTTGCGGAGGAGCGCGTGCCGGCCTCGCAGTGGCGGTGGCGGGTTTGTGGATGGCGGGTGCGGTGGCCCAGCGCGCTGGCCACGGTGAGATGACACCACGCCGAGCTTCTTGCAGACCAGGCTGGAGGAGGCGGCTCCACCCGCGCCGCACGTCTCCGCGCCTGGCGGGCTCCAGGGGTGATCCTGACCCCGGCCGGGGGCCGTCCTCAGAGCCGCGGCCGGGTCGCTGCCCCCTGCCCGCTCTGCCCCCGGGGAGGAGCAGGCCCCCGCGTCTCCGCGTGGCGGATCAGGGGTGGGGGGAGGCCGGGGTGTGTAAAGGGCCGGGTGGTAGATGGTTTGGCTCTGCAGGCCGCGCAGGTCCCGTCGGGGCCGCTCACGCCCGCCGAGAGCACGAGCCGCCACGGGCGTGCGGCCGTGCGAGGCCAGGCTGTGCCCGGCAGCCCGATTGTGGACCTGAGCCGTGGCTCTCACTAACTCTCACGTGTCGTGAAACAGCGTTCTTTCGGCTTTTTCCAAGCATTTTAAAATGTAAAACCATGGTTAGCTTCTGGGGGGAGGAGAGGCAGGCGTCAGGCCGGGTGTGGCCCATGTGCCGGACCCTTTCTTGCCTGAGAGCAACCAGCTTTGTTATTGGAGTGAAGCTAAGGTGTTGGAAGGAGGACTTAGCCTCTGCCTGGCTTCTGTGGGGAAAGTGGGGCTGGACTCCGCCCTGGGGGAGACCGTGTCCACGCCTGTGGCCGCCTTTACTGGGGCAGGAGAAGGCAGTGGTGAGAGCCCAGACCTTGGGGAAGACCGGAGTTCCTGAGCCTCTGCTGGGTTTGTGCCCATGGGCAATAAGTGGTTTCATCTCACTGTGACTCAGTTTCCTCATCTATAAAACACAGTGAATAACGGTACCTAACTCACAGACAATTGTCAGGTTTAAATGAAAGAAAACATTGCTTCAGATGGGATGTTTTGGGCTGCAAGCAACAGAAAACCTGCTTCCGAGCGGCTGGTATAATAAAGATGTTTATTGTCGTGTTTCCTAAGAGACTGGAGATGACAGGTGTTTCCAGATTTGTGCAACAGTTCAATGACTTCAGGGCACTGGGTCAGTGTTTATGTGACTCTCTTAGCCTTGCCCTCATGGTCTCATGATGGCTGCCCCAGCACCAGACATCATGCTGTCACACACATCATTCAAAGCCAGAAGGAAGGTGCAATGGGAGAGCTCTGTTCAGGTCCTCCTCTTATAGGAAGAGGAATTTTTCCCCAGAAGTCCCCAACAGACTTCCCTTTCCTTTTCATTGGTTAGAACAGAGTCAGGGGCCTGGACTAGAGTCTGGGCCCATCTTCCCTGAGATGTAGGGCTTTCTACACAATACTAGAAGCAAGTCGGGGGGGTTCTCTTAGCAGGGGGAGGGGATAGAGCTGGACTTTCGGGGGGCAGCAGCACTGTCTGCCACCGGGCCTGGCACCCAGCCACTGCTGGCCATCCTCATCGGCATCAGCCTCCTACGTGTTGGGCACCTGGAACTTCACAACCGAACATACCCAAGTTAGCAGCACCTGGATCAGCACCCCAGCAGCACCCCGGAACCTCCTTGCATTCCCCTCCAGGGGCCATCCCCCCTCGAAGGTGCCTGCTCCCACGACTTCTCCAGTGGAGCGGAATCGCACAGCACGTCCTCCTAGAGTCGGGCTCCTCTCGCTGGACGATAGGTTTGAGATTTGCCCGTACTGCACGTGGCTGCGCCTTCTCACACCGTGTGAGTGCCATGGCTCGTGGACTGGGCGTATTCGGGTTGTTTCCAGGTCGGGGCTGTCGGGAGTGAAGCTGCCAGGAACGTTTGTGTGCAGGGCTCGGAGCACACGTATGTTTTCATTTCTCCTGGCTGACACCAGGGACTGACGGCTGGGTGTAGGGCTCTGAGGTAGTAGGTCCTGCCCAAGAACGTCCCCAAGTGCTTGTACCAATTGGCTCTCCTGCCGATGGTGCGTGAGTGTCCGTGTGCGCCAACACACGTCAGTAAATACGTGTGATGCCCTGAGCTCTTTCTGTTGTGTGTCTGAGTCATTTGTGGGTAACACGTCCTTGTCCCCACTTCCTGCTTAGCTCCTGTTTAATTGACTGCCCCACATAGCACTAAGCACCAGCTTGGAGCATATTAGATGCTCAGGTGGGGTTGCTATGAATGAATGAATGCATGCATGCATGCATGCATGCATGCTGTGCTCTTATCCTGTGTTACTGTAGGATAGGGATCGCAAACTCAGATACCTGTAAGGGCCATGCAGGCAACACACATGAGTGAAGCAGCCTGGTGTGAGGCGATAGGGAGTGGTGGGGCCTGTGGCAACCTGGAGAGCAAACCCTCTCTAAGGAGCAGCTGCAGCTCAGGTATGTGGGGGTGCAGGCCTAGTGCTGGCATATCTCCCAGTTTTTCAAAAGAAGCCAGAAATCTGAAATTTTTTCTGCTGTTTTTAAGATATTGTCAACAAATTCAAATATATTGAAATACCATGTGATCCGCTGGCAAATCTGGCCCGTGGGCTGACAGTTTGTGGGGTTGGCTTCAGGAAGACAGAAGACCCATCTGTGTTTCTGTGTGTGTGTGGAGGGGTTTAAGAAATTTTAAGTGATTTAAAAAAACTTGTTATGAAAATTTTCAAAGACTCGTAAAGGTAGAGAGAGCAGTATGCCTGTCGTGTGCCCCTCCCCTGCTCTAACAGACGTGGTCGTGTGCCCCCCAGGCTCATCCGTACCCCCGTCTGTTTCCCCTTCCCTCGTTATCCCGAAGCACACGTCTGATGTGGTTCATCTGTGTCTGTGACACAGTGATTCTGACTTTGTGGTACAGCAGAGGCCCCTGGAGGCTTGTTCAGACGCACATGGCTGTCCCCAGCCCCGTTTCTGAGTCGGCAGTGCTGACGTGGGGCCTGAGAACCTGCATTTCTGTCAAGGTCCAGGTGACGCAGATGCTCCTGGCCCGGGGACCAGACCTGGAGAGCCACTGCTCCGCCAGGTACCTGGCAAACAGCAGTGACACAAAGCACCAGACCCCCTGCCCCCTGACACTGCGCCAGACTGTTACCCCCACCAGAGTGGATTCCCGGGTGTGTGGTGAGGCTTTGAAACGAGGAGCCTGCTAACCTCCGCCCCCAGGGCCTCTGCCTGAGCCCTCTGTCCCTTGTGGTCGGGCCCCTTTTGGGGGCTGAGGAAGTGTGGCTCAGTGGTTTGGTCCCTGCCCAGCCAGGAAGTTCCCCGGGCCCCCTAGGACCCGCAGGGCGCCCTGACCTAGGGCCGTTGCCCTCCCCATCTGCCCCCTGGGGCCCTGTTGGCTTTCTGAGGCCTGCTGTGGTGCGACTCCCCCTGATTCTGCTGTCGCCCCAGGATGGGGGAGGTTGGCCCTCCGGGACCCCCTCAGCCCCCTGGCGTTCCCGGCTGAGGATGCAGCCGGCTGAGGTCTTTCTGGGGCTGTCTCTGTTCGTGTGCTGGCCCCCGTGTGACCGTCAAGCCAGGCTGTGCTTTGTTCTCAGAAGTCAGGGGGAGGTGGTGGCAGGTGTGCAGCCGGAAGGGGCCTGCTCTGCGGGTCCCAGCTTCGAGAACAAAGGCCCCCGCAGTGCCACTTGAAAGAAACCCCCGGAGTGTGTCCTGCCCCCGCCCCCCGTGTTTCTTTCAAGGCGGCTCAGGCTGCAAATACAGGGGAGTTCAAAAGAGGTGAGGGTGGGCCGAGCGTCCTGGGCGTGGGGCTTCACTGTGGGAGGACCGTGGGCCTCCCGGGCAGGGACCTGGGCCGCCTCATCCGGCCGGGGCCCTACCTGCTGGCTGCAGAGCAGCGCGCTCAGGAGAGGAGGGGGCGCACGGGGGCAGAGGTCACCCTGCCCCGGCGCTGGGGCGTTCTGGCCGTGGAAGGGGCTATGTGGCAGGAAGCCCCGCATCTCTGAGTGGGTGTAGGAGGCGGGACAGGGGGCCCCCCAAAGACGTCCATGTCCTAACCTCGGGACCTGTGGATGTGTTACCTCACACGACAAGAGAGATTTTGCAGATGTGGTTAAATTAAGGATCTTGAGATGGGGACATTGTCCTGGGTTATCTGGGTGGACCCCTGACATCTCAAGGGTCCTTGTAAGAGGGAGGCAGGGGGTCAGAGAGGATGTGATGATGAGAGCAGGGGTTGGAGTGACGAGGGGTCAGGAGCCAAGGAATGCAGGCGGCTTCTGGACGCTGGAAAAGGCGGGAAATGGAGTCTCCCCCAGGGCCTCCAGAAGGAGCCAGACCTGCCCACACCTCGATCTTAGCTCCATTTTGGACTTCTGACCCCCCAAACTGTACGATACTAAATTTGTGATATTTTAAGCCACTAAGTTTTTGATAATTCGTTACAGTGTCGATAGGAAACGAATACAATGAGTTTTCTTCCATTAAAGCCAGGGAAGTAAAATCATAATAGATTCTGGTTTTGGTTTAAGTAAAATATTTCAACTTAATATTGTACATTTTAATATACCCACTTTTAAAAACGTCAGTATTTTTTCAATGACTTTAATGTTCTGGAAAAAATATGAGGGCGCACATTTTCCTTTTGCCTCAGGCGCTAGTGTGACTAGGTCAGACACGGATTTGATCCTCACAGTCGCCCTACGAGATAGGTCCTATTTGTTTTAAATAGCTTTCTATTTTAGAACAGTTTTAGATTTACAGACAAATTGGGAAGCTGTTACAGAGAGTTCTCCTGTACCCCACACCCGGCTTCCCCTGTTGTTAACACGTTTAATTAGTGTGGGCTGTTGGTTCCAGTGAATGAAACAGTGTTAATCTGTTAGTGTTAACCAAATTCCACACATTGTTCAGACTTTCTTCTTCCTTGGTTTTTTTTTTTTTTGGTGAGGAAGACTGGCCCTGAGCTGACATCCGTGCCCATCTTCCTCCACTTTGTATGTGGGACGCTGCCACAGCATGGCTTGATGAGCGGTGTGTAGGTCCGTGCCAGGATCCAAACCTGCGAACCCCAGGTTGCCACAGTAGAGTGTGTGAACTGTACCACCGGGCCGGCCCCCGGGATTTCCTTAGTTTTGACTTCACATGCTTTGCCTGTCCCGGGCCCCTGTCTAGGACACCACGTCGCATGTACTCGTCATGCCTCCTGAGGCTCCTCTGGGCTGTGACGGTTTCTCAGACTTGCCTTGGTTTGGGGACCTGATGTTCTGAGGAGCCCTGATGAGGGATTCTGTAGGATGCCCCTCGATTGGGGTTGGTCTGACGGTTTTCTCACAATTAGGGTTCTGGGTTTGGGAGGAAGAGCACAGAGGCCAAGGGCCACTCTCGTCACGTTATGTCAACATGCCATCACTGTTGAGGTCGGTCCTGTTTCTGATCCCTCTTTATGGATGAGGAAACCGAGGCACAGAAGTTGTATCAGGCCCCTGGCAGTAGGAGGAGAACGGCTGGAAGTCAGGGCGCAGGGAGTCAGGGCCATAGGGTCGAGGTCGGTCCCTCTGCTTGTAGGGACCCCCCAGCCTTGTCATCGCTGGTCTCCCAGGGGGGAGGTGGAGAGCTTTAGAAATCAGAAAAAAAATTAAAGTAAAAAAATTTTACTATGGAGGTGGGTGCTTTAATTTTTTTTCTTTTTAAAAACTGAAATTTCACACCCACACAGAAAAGTGCCCGACCTTAGATGTAGAGGTTGATGACTTTCTGCGTGGCCGTGTACGCCGGCCCTGCTTGCCTGGATCGTGTGCGGAAGGCTGTCCTGCCCCCACTCATCAGTGCCCCCCTGCGGTCCCACCTCTGTCACCAGAGATTGGCTCTGCCCGTTCCCTGGACTGTCCCATAAATGACTCCCCAGCAGGCTCCCCTGCCTGTCGAGCTGCTTTTGCTCAGCGCTATTCGCGTCAGGTCCATCCCTGTCATTGTGGGTGTCCGTCGTCCGTTCCCTTTCTTGGCTGGTGGCGTCCCATTGTAGGAACGTGCCACCATGTGTCATCCGCTTGCTTGCTCGTGGACCTTTGTGTTGTTTCCAGTTTGGGGCTATGACGGGTGAAGCTGCTGTGAGCAGTCGTGGGCCATCTTTGTGTGATGTATGTTTTCATTTCTCTGGGATAAACATGAGGAGTGGGATTGGAGGGTAAAAGTATGTTCAGCTGTAGCAGATAATGCCAAAATGTGTCCATCGTGATTGCACCAAATTACACTCCCCCCCAGCAGTGTGTGCGCGCGAGCATTCTGGTTGCTCCACCTCCTTGCCAACGTTTGTTATTGTTGGTCTTTTTCATGTCAACCATTCTGGTATATGGTGTAGGAGCTCATTTTGGGTTTAATGGACATTTCTCTGATGACCAGGCTGCCCAGCTCTGGTGGGGTGGCTCCATGAAGTCACCGGGATCTAGTCTTCTATTTTTCTGCTCCACCATCCTTTGTGTGTGGCTTCCATTTTCAAGGCTGCCTCGTGATCCAAAGTGCCTGCTCTAGCTCCATCCATCGTGACTGCAGTCCAGGCAGCAGGGAGGGGGACTTGTCAACAAAGACATGGGAATTTCTGATGTTGATAGCGGCAGGAAGATAAACAGGATGATGGATAGAATGTGGTGGGGGAAGGGCCACGTTAGAGAGGATGCTCTTTTTGTCTGTCTTGTTCACTGCTCTCGTCCCCAGACCTAGAACAGAGCTGACGTGAAGCGGGAACTCAGTAAGTATCGTTGAGGGAATGAAGGATGTTCGGGGCAGGTCTCACAGAGAAGGTGACCTTAGACTTGAGCAGTGAGGCGTGGGGGGCAGGGTGGCCATGGAGGAACGAGCAGTGCAGAGGCCCTGTGGCCGAAACTTGCCTGGTGGCCTCAGGAACCGCGAGGCCAGGGCAGCTGGAGCAGAGTGAACGAGGCGGGCAGCAAAGGAGGTGCGTCTGCAGTGGCTGCAGGGAGCCAGATGGCGCAGGACCCCCTAGGTCGCTGTCGGGGCTTTGGACTTTATTCCGAGGTAGACAGGGAGCCCTGGGAAGCGTTTGAGCAGGGGGGTGACATGATCCGACTTATCTTTTGAAAGGATGGCTGACTCTGTGGGGAGAGTAGACCAGGGGCAAGAGCAGAAGGCGGAAAACCAGCAAAGAGGTTACTGCGTCTGTCCAGGCGGGCGATGATGGGGCCGGGAGGGGTGGTGTGGACAGAAGTGGATGGGTTTCAGGTCTGTCTTGGAGAGAGAGAGCAGCTAAAACTTGCTGTTGGATGGGCGGTGGGTGGGAGGGAGACGGAGGAGTCAAGGAGGACTCAAGTTTTTAGCTGAACAACTCACCCCGTTGTCGTGGCAACGTGCGGGGTTTCCTATAAAAGCTCTGCTTTTATGCTTGTTACCTTTAAACTCAACAGAAGCTGGAGCGTCAGCCAAGAGCGTGGTGTTCCCACGTCCCAGACTGAATCAGCCCGCGCTGCGTCTCCCCTGCGTGCACGGCCCGGGCGCTGGGGACGCCTCTGGGGCCCTGGGCTTCGGGGGCGGTAGGTACGAGCTTGCTGGCCAGTCCGGATTGGGTGGGTCTGGTCCTGTCCCAGAACTGGGTCTCGTGGGGCCAATCGCCTCCTGGCTCGGGTGTCAGGGTGTGTCTCCTCTGGAGCCCGTTCCTTGTTATCACCGGGGGAGAATTAGGTTTTGCAGTTCAATGTCCAGGTCAAGTTAATGGTTAATTTGTGAAGCCCCCGTGCACTCCGAGCCCAGGGGACACGGCCAGGGGAGCAGTATGGGGACGTGGGCCCGCGTGTGGGTACAGAACCCGTGCTCGGGCCCTCCCTGCACCTGTGACCTTGGGGAGACATTTGGCCTTCAAGCCTCAGTGTCCACCTCTGTGCAGTGGCCTTTGAGAATTCAGTGAGGTGAAGTGGGCAGAAATGTTTTGTTACACGAACAGTGTCACGTGGTTGATAGGAGTCTTCTCCCCAGCTTCTCAGGGGCTGGGGCCCCGTCTTGTTCATCTTTGCATCTTTAAATTCCTCGCATAGCATCTAGCACAGGGTGGGTGACGGTGCACAGAATGAACTGGGTCCTGGTTAGATCAGAGCAGGCTTGATTTAGGTGGTTCCCGAAGGCTTCCTGGAGGACGTGGCACCGGGGAGTGGTTTTGGATTTGGAGGTCGGGGGCATCCTGGGAGCAGGGGGAGTGCTGTGGGAGGCAGGAGTAGAGGTGTGTGTGTGTAGGAGATGGTGAGCTGATCCACCATCCCAGGGGGACTTGTGGTGGAGAACGCGAGGCATTCGCATTGGAGGATTGAAGTGCGGCCTTGAGTGCCGGGCACAGAGATTTGTACGTGAAGGTGATTGGGAGCACAGTGATAATCACAGCTACTTCGTATTAGGCACCTGCTGTGTGCAGTTCTGTGCCCCATCTGAGTCTCATCCATGGCCCTGCCAAGTAGGGGCTGTTATGCTCCCATTGTACAGGTGAGGAAACTGAGGCATCGAGAGGGACGCCTCTTCCCTGAGGCCACACAGCTAGGAAGTGATGGAGGTGGGGCCCAGTCTGATCTGTCCACACTAGCGCTGCTGGTGGAAATCCAGTGTGAGCCACGAATGCGAGCCACACGGGGGTTTTGAAATTTTCTAGTAGCCACGTTACAGAAAGAAATAAGAAACAGGTGACACTAGTGTTAGTGGTGTCTCTAATTTTACCCAGTACCTCCAAAATGTCATCCACTCGGCATGTGAGCAATGTAAAAAAATCACTAACGAGATAACTTACATTCTTTTGCTTTTTTACGAAGCCTTGGAAATCGGGCGTGTAGTTGACCCCTGGGGACCGTCTCAGTCTCAGCGTTGGGGGGGCCGCCCGGGCAGGTGGTGCTGTGTCATCACGGGTCTGCACCAGAGCCGGGCCTGAACCTCCGGGGGCACCAGTGCCCCCCTCCTCTGGGGGAAGTTTCTGGGTAACCAAGGGTGCCCCACTTCGGGAATTTCTACAGTGGGCTTCTTTAAACACAGAAAAGGACACACGTGTGTTGATTAAGTGACAAATAAGAAAGATTTTGCTACGGAAAATGACGTGTTCATCTCCAATAGCTGAAGGAGGATATTTTAATAAATATTTTTCTCAGCATGTTGGTCACTTCGAGAGACTGTAACTTATCCTCCCCTCTCGGCTCAAATGTCACCTCCTGGGAGAGACCTTTCTGAGCCACCCCGTGTGACATAACCTGTCACTGTCACCATCGTTGTGCACCTGGCTGCACTTCTTTCTAACGTGCCAGGGCTTGAAGTTTTCTCAGGAGTGGATTTATCTGACGCCCCTTGGTCCTCCCTGCCCCGGGGCTGTCACCTCCCCAGGGCAGGGACCCAGCTGGCTTATTCTCCGCTGTGTCCCCTGCACCCGGGGTGCTGCGGGTCCCCAGCAGGTGCGCAGTGTTCAGGATGCGGGTGAGGGCTCGGGGTGCGCGGTGCGTCTTCCCGAGATTATCTGGGAGCCCGAGGTCGTTCTGCTCTCCCTGCCTTGCGGCGAGCCTGGGGCGCATGGGGGGGCGGATGTGAGGGGCCCACGGCCTCGCGCCAGAGGCATCCCCGTTCCCTGGCCTCAGAGGGAGTGGAGGAGCCCTGGGTGCTTGGGCTGGGTGCCAGTCCGGCCGGTTGTGGGTTCCAGTGACCCCCTGGTCACTTTGCTCTGGCCTTAGCCCCTGTGTTGGACTAAATAGTGCCCCCCCAAAAGCAGTGTCCGCGTTCCAACCCCTGTCACCTGTGAATTTGGAAAGAGGGTCTTGGGAGATATAATTAAGGTGAGGATCAGATGGTCCCTAAATCCAGTGAGAATGTCCTTCTAGGAGAAGAGGACACAGAGGGGCAGGTGAGGTGACCGTGGAGGCAGAGGGTGGAGGGGCGCGGCCACAAGCCCCGGAACAGCAGCGGCCCCCGGAGCTGGGAGAGCCAGTTAGGACCCTCCCCTAGAGCCTTCGGGGGAGGCCCGGCCCGTGCCTTGGTGTCAGACTCCTGGCCCCCAGAGCTGTGAGGACAGGTGTCTGTGGCCTTCAGCTGCCCAGAGTGTGACTGTCAGGGCAGCCCGAGGACCCTAGGGCAGACCCTCGGTGCTGGATGGGGGCCAGGCATGGTGTTAGCAGGGGTCGTGGACTCCCGGGCCCTGGGGACCTGGGGACCCGGCGAGAGATGCTCTTCTGGCCTCAGTGAGCTGAGGTCCTCTGCTCTGGCTGCTGGTGGCTGACGGGGGTGAAGGCCGGGGGAGTCGTGGGGCCCCCCTCTCAGCCTCTTCCTGCTCCTCTGCTCCGGGCTTATCTCAGGCATGGCTGGAGGCCTGGCTGGCTGGCCTGCGTTCCCGGGAAGGACAGCCACGTGAGGCCTGGGCCTCTCCCCTGCCTTCCGCCGACCCCTCTGTGAGGCACGGGGCTGGCCTGGGGTCCCCCCCGGGTCTCTCTGTGAGGCACGGGGCTGGCCTGGGGTCCCCCCCAGTTCTCACTGTGAGGCACGGGGCTGGCCCCGATCCTCCGGGCCGCAGGTTGCCGCTCCGCCCTTCCCTGGGCAGTGTCTGGGGCTCCTCACCTCCCTGCCTGGAAAGGAGATCGGGGCTGGCAGAGGAGCCTGTTGAGACCACCGGCGGAGGGGAGGGTGGCCTGAGCCTCGGCATCCATTTACCTCGGTCCTGAGGCTGCAGCCTGGCCGGTGAGGGTGCAGCTCACTAAGCCAGACAATGTTATTAAAATTGTAAATTTTAATTTTTACTTAATTGAAACATAGGCTAAAGATGAATGTATATGGAATGTTCATTTTTGCCATCACACGTCCACTGAGCTGCTGCCCCAGCCCAAGCTGGGCCAGACGGGCCAGGCTCTCTGTGTGGTTATAATTTTGTTTATTTATTTATTTATTTTCCCCCCAAAGCCCCAGTAGATAGTTGTATGTCATAGTTGCACATCCTTCTAGTTGCTGTATGTGGGACGTGGCCTCAGCATGGCCGGAGAAGCAGTGTGTTGGTGCGCGCCTAGGATCCGAACCTGGGCTGCCAGCAGTGGAGCGCATGCACTTAACTGCTAAGCCACAGGGCCGGCCCTATCTGTGTGGTTAAAGAAAACTCACTCTTAAGGATGAGCTATTTAAAACATATGCCAAGGAGAAAGCAGATGATCACTCTCTGGACGTTTCCATGTCGATTATGTTTGTTCCAGAGCTCATGGTGCTCATTCACGCAGGAAGTGTTTGCTGAGCGCCTGCTGGGCACCAAGCCTTGAGAATACATCAACAAACAAAGCAGATAAGGATCCTGTCCTTGTGGGTTTGTGATCCAGCAGGGGAGACAGGTGAAGAACAATAGACATAATAAATTGATTGTAATATATGCTGGAAGGCGACAAGGACTATGGAAAAAACAGAGCAGGTTAAGGGAGCTCAGGAATTTGGGAGTGGATAGGGTGGGTCTTCCTGAGAAGGGGGCACAGAAGCAAAGGTTAGAAGGGGTGAGAGATTTGACCATGCAGCTACCTTGGGAAGAACACTGAAGGCAGAAAGAACAGCCGGTGCAAAGGCCCTGGGGCAGGAGCGTGCCTGCATACGCAAAGGCCAGCATGGCTGGGCTGAGTGAGTGTCAGGGAAAATGACAGGACGTGGGGCCTGGAGAGGCCACGGGCCAGACCAGGTGGAGGGACTTGCAGTCCAATGTGGAGACGGCAGCTTTTGTGTTAATTTTATTTTTAAGAAGTAAAATGTTAGACATTATTTTGTGTGTTTGAAAAGTTCAGGTGAAGAGGCCAGCATGGACTGCATCTTTCTGCAGCTTACCTTTTTCCATTCAAGATTCTGTTTTCAGATGTATCCATGTAGGTGTGGTCCGTTCACACCTGCCTGCTGTGGTGTGTGCGAAGCCCCGTGTATCTTGGGCTGAGGACCTGCTGGACTGCCTGTTCTTCGAGATTCAGCAGTTCTTTTGCAGCCCTCTTGCACGCACGTGGAATATCCCTAGGGCAGAGTTTTCAGACTGGGAGGTGTGATCCGATAGTGGTTGTGAAATGATGGGGGTGAGGGGAGACCAGCGTTTGAAAACAGAGTGGAGTAGGATAGGGCCTTAGAGCGGGAAATGGGCTAGTTGGAGCGTAAGTGACAGCGTGCTGCCGAGATGAGTATTCCTTCCTGAAGCTTCTGTTCCATGCGGTCCAGGTGTGCAGGTGGTGGTCCTGGTGGGGTCGGCAGCATCGAAAGCCAGTGCGCTGCGCCCTGTGCCAGCAGGGGACCGCGGAGTCGTCGGCCAAGCTCCCGTTCTCCACCCATTAGGGAGCGCCCACCGCTCTGGGGGGGGGGGGTTGTGTGCGTGTGTGTGCGCGCGTGTGGGCTTATCCCAGCCGTAAACGGGCGTCTCCGTTTCCCACACCTTTGCCCACACTTGCTTTCTCTGGTGACTTAACTTGTGTTCGTCCTTTGGGCAATATCTCGCTTTAATTTGCAGTTAGTCTTTTTTTAAAAACTGTGGTAAGATTTGCTTAACGTACAGCTCACCATTTAAACCATTTCAAAGTGTGCGGTTCAGGGGCATTTAGTCCATTCACCATGTTGTGCAGCCACCACCACTGTCTAGTTCCAGAACATCTTCATCACCCCAGAAGGAAACGCTGGACCTGCTGCGCAGTCACTCCCCATCTCCCCTGCAGCCACCAGTCTGCTCTCTGTCTGTGGATTTGCCTGTTCTGGACACTTGACGTGCATGAGTCCTACAACGAGTGGCCTTCTGTGTTGGCGTCTCTCACTCAGCATCGTGTTGGCAAGGTCCGTCCACGTTGTAGCAGGTGTCGGTGCTTCGTTCCTTTTATGGCCAAGTCGTGTTCCGCTGTGTGGATCCCCCACGTCTTATTTATCCATCACCTTTGATGGACACGTGGGTTGGCTGTCGTGAATAGTGTGCTGTGTACATTCTGGGACACGTTTTTGTTGGAACCCCGGTTTTCAGTTCCTTTAGGCAGATCCTGGGAGTGGAATTGCTGGGTCAAACGGTGATTCTATGTTTCAGAATCGCCAGACTGTTTCCCACAGCGGCTGCACCATCTTCCATTCCCACCAGCAGCGTATGAGGGTTCCAGCGTCTCCCCATAGTCACCAGCACTTATTTTCCTTTTTTTTTTTTTTGCTGAGGAAGATTGGCCCTGAGCTAACATCTGTGCCCATCTTCCTCTATTTTGTATGTGAGCCGCCACCNCTGAGGAAGATTGGCCCTGAGCTAACATCTGTGCCCATCTTCCTCTATTTTGTATGTGAGCCGCCACCACAGCATGGCCGCCGACGAGTCGTGTAGGTCCGCACCTGGGAACCGAACCCAGACCGCTGAAGCAGAGCGTGCCGAACTTAACTGCTAGGCCAGGGGGCCGGCCCCTCTTATTTTCCATTTTTGGTTGTTGCCGTCCTCAGGTGTGGCGCGGTATCTCGCTGTGATTCTGAGCTGCACTACCTCCCGACACAGAGCATGTCTTCACGAGCTCGTTGGCCATCTGTACAGGTTCTGTGGGGAAATGTCTGTTCAAGTCCTCGGCCCATTTGCAGTTCATCTTTGGTTTTTAAAACTTTCCATTTTAGTTCCAAAAATGTTTTGCTGAAGTGTAGCGTGCACATAGAAAGGCGCACTTCTTGTAAGGGGAGAGCACCGTGAATTTTCACAGAGTGAGCACAGCCCCGAGCAACCGCAGCCCCCCAAGAAACCTCCTTGTGCCCCTCCCCCCACCCAGGGGGATCCCGACTCTGCCCTCTGTCTCTGCATGTCTCACCTGTTCTAGAACTTCACGTAAATGAACCCTACGGTCTGTGTTCTTTTGTGTTTGCCTCCTTTCGCTCAATGTGATTACATCATATTTTAAAGGTGGTAATAATACCTATTCTTTGCTTTTTTTTAACTCAAAATATTCTAGAGGTTGTTCCATAAATAGAGCATGTCCTGGGTGTTTTATTGTTTTTTTTAGTCCCTTTATTGACAATACAGTGCACTCATTTTAAGTGTGCAATTTCATGAGTTCTTAGCAGCTTTATTCAGAATAGAAGCATCCGTGTCCATCGACAGGTGGATGGATGAACTAACCAGGTGCATTTATACAGTGGAGCACGGTCATCAGCAAGAAAGGGACACGTTTCAGAAACATCCAGTTGAGCCAAAGAAGCCAGACAGAAAATGGAGCATGCCGTAAAGGAGCCCGAGTAACACTCTGAGGGCGCTGGGAATATTCTGGACCATGGGTTTATTTATGTACAATGACTAACACCATAACACGCATCGCTGTTTCAAACTGTTTTATTGAGATATAATTCACATACCTAGTTTTTTCCCCCCAGTTTTTAAAATTGTGGTCAAATACACATAACACAACATTTACCACTTTAACCATTTGTAAGTGTACAGTACAGGGACATTAAGTACATTCACACTGTTGTGCAACCATCACCACCATCCATCTCCAGAGCTCTTCTCATCTTCCCAAACTGAAACTCTGTCCCCATTAAACACCAACTCCCCATCCCCCTCGCTGCCCCTGGCCCCACCACTCTACTCTCCGTCTCTGTGAAGGTGACTCCTTTAGGGACCTCATGTGAGTGGACTCCTACAGTGTTTGTCCTTTTGTGTCTGGCTTATTTCACGCAGCGTGATGTCCTCGGGTTCATCCATGTCGCAGCAGGTGCCAGAATTCCCTTGATTTAAGGCTGAATCACACTCCGTTGAGTGCACAGACTGCATCGTGTCCGTCCAGTCCTCCATCGCGGGACACCGTGGCTGTGGTGCGTGGTGCTGTAATGAGCGCGTAGGCGTCCTTGTTTAACAGACGCGATGAGAGTGTTCCATCTCTTGACTTTGGTTGTCATACAGGCGAGGTGTATACATTTGATAAAACTCAACAAACTACACTTGAAAAGGGCGAATGTTATGTATGAACCTTGAAAACGTTACGCTAATGTGTGGCCTTTTGTATCCGCTTGTTTTTAAGAAATGAGTATTATGAACACATTTGGAGACTCGTACTGTATGATTCTGCTTATCTCAAAAGAGGCAAATCCGTAGAGACAGGAAGGAGATCAGTGGTTGCCGGGGGCTGGGGGAGGGGAGTGACTGCTGAGGGGTACGAGGTTTTGTTTTGGGTGATGAGAATGTTCTGGAACTAGATAGTGGTGACGGCTGCACAACTCTGTGAATGTACTAGACCATGGAACTGTACACTTAAATGGGTGAATTGTATGGTATATGAATCAGATCTCAATTAAACTGTCAAAAATCTTAGCGTAATGTTTTCAAGGTTCATTCATAACATTCATCCTTCATAAGTGTCCCGCTGATGAGTTTTAACAAATGTTTACACCTCAGCTGTTTGGCAATCAAAATCAACTTATGGGACATTTTAATCCCCCAAGGCGTTTCCTGATGCCTTTCTGCAGTCAGTGCCCCCTCCACCCCCAGCCCCTGCAACCCCTGGCTGGTTTCTGTCCCTGTAGCTTCCGTTTTCCCCAGGGTCATGTAGATGAAATCACAGCGTGTGGAGGCTTTTGTATCTGGCTTCTTACACTTAACAGGTGCTGTTGAGAGTTGCCGCGCTCTGGCGTTATCAGGAGTCGGCTCCTTCCTGTCACTGAGCAGTTTTCCAGTGTCTGATACACGCAGCTCATTTGTCAGTTGGTGGACATGGGGGTTGTTTGAAGAGCGTATTTGTTATCGATGGACGTTTAGGTCAGTCACGCTCCTAGAGGCTTCCTAGCCTTTGCACAGGCGTGTCCTCTGCCAGGAATGCCCTCCAGTCTTCCTTTCCCGGGAAGCCCAACTCATTTGTTAGTACCCAGCCACACGTCGCCTCTTCCGGGCAGCCTTCCTGACCGTCCAGGAACGGGCTCGGAGGGTCTGTTTGAGTAAGAGGGAGTGAGGTCCAACGAGGGATTGCCTTGGTCCTCTCTCTCACTCTTTGTGTTCTGGCTGTGATCCTTGACCCCATGGGAGGGGGTGGGGATTGAATCAGCAAAAGGCCGAGCTTGGCCAGGGCCGCTGTCTAATCAGCTGCCTGGTCCGGATGGCTCTGGTCTGGCGTGACCGAAAGGGTGCTGTCCCGCTGATTATACGCAGTGCAAAGTCCGTCCCCACCTGAGCTCGGTCCCTTCATGCCAGGTGACTGCACGGCTGACCTTCTGGGTGCCCTGGCTGTGCCAGGCTCTGTTCTAAGCACTTTCCCTCTGCAAACTCGTCTAAACCTCACCAGCCCTGTGAGGTGGGCGCTGTCATCACGCCCGTTTTACGGATGAGGAAACCAGGGTGCAGAGGGGCCCAGTGACTTGGCACCATACCAGGCAGAGGGCAGAGCTGGGTCACTGGAGATGCCCCGTGAGCGAGTCCCCGGTGCAGGGGTGTCACCCCAGGGCCCCGAAGCCCCTTCTGTCAGAGAGGGAGACAGACACGTGGCTTTATCTGGTGACGCATGGGTTTGGCCCTGATTCATCCCCACACCAGGGTGAGCAGGCCAGTGGACGAGGAAAGCACAAGGGGCTCCTGGGATTCTGGAGGCTTCTCTGGGCCCAGCTGCCTTTGCCAGGAACCAGGGCTGGGGGAGGGACGCAGGAACCGGAAACTGGTTTTTTGGACCACTTTATTGAGGTATGATTGACATAAAAAAAGCTGTACATATTTGACGTCTGCAACTTGGTGAGTTTGGAGATAGTGCACACCCCTGGAACCATCACCACCGTCTGTGCATAGACGTATCCGTCGCCTCCAAGCCTTTCCTTCGCCCTCTGTATGATTGCTGTTACTGTTGTTTGTTTTGTTGTGCAAGATGGATAAGTCCTGGAGGTCTCCTGTGCCCCACAGTGCCCGTAGTTAACAACTCTGCGCTGTGTACCTAAACGTTTGTTTATTACACACACACAAAGAAGGAAACTGGGATCGATGGTGCATTTTCTCCTGGCGGCGTGTGCCAGCGGAAGCCAGGATCGTGGGGACCCCTGGTTAGAGCCCCTGAGTATCTTTCCTGTGGGTGAGGGGGTGGCGGAGGGGGCGTGGCGGGACGGCCCCCTCTGTCGCTGCTCCCCGTGGGCCTCTCTTGGTTAAAATCTGAGGATTTCCATCCTGGATGACCCCCCCCTCCCACAGCAGCCTCCAGGCTGAGGTGTGAATTCCACTCGCAGAGCCTGTGCTGAAGGGGTCCAGGGGATCACCTCTGGCGTTGGACCTGCTGCGGGGCCTGGGGAGAGCCACCCAACCTTGGTGGGCCTCAGTTTCCCCATCTGTAACACAGGAAGTCACCCCCTCCGGAGCTGATGGTGGTGAAGTGCTCCAGCAGGCCTGGCGGAGGGGCGGCCCGCGGGCTGGCTGTGGCCTAGGATGTGCCGTTTGGCTCCTGGCTGTGTCTGATTTTGAAAAACAAGTTGATATAGAAACAATCGAGAGATTCCGTAGAAAGATCTGGATTTCTGGCAGCCCATGAAACATGGGAGGATCTGGAGCAGCTGAGCCCTGGGGACCCCAGAGGGGACCCCAGAGAGGACCCCGCAGAGGAGTAGCAGCTGCTGCCTTCGGGTGGGGGTGACCACATGGGACCACCACGCCCCTCACCCCGGTGCTCACCCAATTGCCAGGATGCGTGGGGCGTGTCAGGGTGGAGCGGGGGCCGGGCCCTCCCCCGCGGCTGTACTTGGGGACACGGCTTCCGTTCCTTGCCCGCTTCCCCGACTGGCCCCAGGGCTGTGGCCGCACTGCTCCTGCCGTCCAGAGTGGGGCTGAGGCTGGACACTGACTTCCCTCCCTGCCCGGGCCTGGGGAGCGGAGCACTCGGGCCGGCCCCCACCGGGTCTTGTGGCCCCTTTCCTCACGCGGAGGGGTCAGCGGCAACCTGTCCCCTGCCCCCCTTCCCCAGCCCCACTGAAGGGGAGCCTCTCGACACAGGGCAGGGGGCGGGGGCGGGGGGGCAGCCCCTGGAGGCTGCTCGCTCACTCCTGTCTTTGTTACAAGCGGCAGAGGAAACAAAAAACTAAGGCTAAGAGCGGCTGCCTCGAAGGGCCAAGGGCCGTGGTGCTGGTCAGGAGGTGATAATGCAGGAAAGATCCAGAACAGCCTGACACGCAGCCACACCTGGAAGATGCTCGCTTTTGTTGCTGTGCTCGTATCCTGTTTATTCGTCACTTTATTTGCACGTGTTGGATGCTGAGGTTGTGCAAATGGTCCTCGTGGCTCCGCAGCTGGCAGGAGGATGTGTTCAGGGATAAACATTATTACACCTGAAGGCAGGGCTCAGATTTTATATTAAATCTCCTGGTTTTCATTCTTGGCAGTGAGTCCTACTTTTCCTCTTGTAAATGCGTGTAGGCCAAAGGAGACACGGCTGAGGCCACAGAGTCGCTGGCCCCTTCTACAGACAGGAAGACTGGGGTTCAGAGGTGACCGACTCGCCCGGGTGGCCCTGGGGTTGGCTGCCTCCGCGTCTGCCCCTTCCCGGGGTCTCCAGCTGGAGACGTGGGGCCGGCAGCTGCCCTCTGCGTCCTCCAGGCCTCTGCCTGCTGGTCATGGCTGTCTGGACAGTGGGGTGGCTGTCCGTGTCCCGGAAGGCCACGGTCAGGGGAAGGTGGACGGTGACACAAGTGCCCGGCTGCCTAGCTCTGCGTCATCAGCGCCTATCTGATGGGCTGGCCACTCAGCCGGGCCGGCTCTGAGGAGACGTGAGCCTTGAGGGGGCCGCTGGTGTGGCCAGGCCAGGTGGGGGATTGGGTGGCACTGGGGGGACCTCCTGTGGCTCCGGGGCAGGGAACTGCAGAGCTGAGGAGCGAAGCTGGGATCAGAGGCCAGCATATCCGACAGACAGCTGCCCAGTGGGCTTCGGGCCTGTTTCCTTCGGTCCTTTAAGAAAATCAGGTTTTTGCCAAGCTTCATACGTCAGATCTCATATACATTTGTGTATTTCTGGCTTTTCTTGGAAAACTGCTCGTCCTCATCTCCTTCTGGTCTCCTTCACAGCTCTGCTCCTTGCTGTCCCTCAACTCTCTGTCTCAGCACCTCCCTGCCTCAGGGCCTTTGCACTGGCTGTTGCTTCCACGTGGAATTTCCCCCCACCAAATCCGTGTGGTCCCTCACTGCTCACTGCCTGTGGTTTCTGGCTTGGTTTGGTTTTTGCTAACGTCTCAGCTACCTGACAACGCTGTGTAAAAGTGCAACCCTCGTCCCCATCCCTGCTCTGTTCCCACCGTGGTCTGCCACACAGCAGGCATTTTGCACTAATCGGGGAATACCTGCCTTTCTCCTGCTGGGATAAAAGCCCCACAGAGTTGTGCGTTTGGGTCTGACTTGTTCACTCTCCCATCCCCAGCTCTTAGCAGAGGGCCTGGCGTGTAGTTGGTCCTCAGTAACTGTTTGCTGAGTGAGCGAATGATCGTTTGGCCACACGGAGCCCACGTTCCTGCAGGGTGCCCCGTGCTGTGGCTGAGTGGCAGCCACCTCCTGGTCCCCCCATCAGGCTACTGTTATTAAAACACATTAAAAAACAACAATGTGAATAGATGACCTATTAACCTTCGTTATGTAAACCGCCGCCCCAGGAGCCCCCTCCCTGATGTGCCTGTGGGGTCCAGCCACGCAGGCTGGCTCTGGGCAGCTGTTCTGGAGCCATGAGGTGGGACAGGTGGGCATGGGGGCCCTGGTCACCCTCCTCACAGGTGTGTTTGTCTCGTCCCCTGCAGAATGTGCGCATCGACCCTAGTAGCATGTCCTTCAACATGTGGAGGGAGATCCCCGTGCCCTTCTACCTGTCCGTCTACTTCTTCAACGTCCTCAACCCCGACGAGATCCTCCAGGGCGAGAAGCCGCAGGTGCAGGAGCGCGGGCCCTACGTGTACAGGTGAGGGTGGAGGGCTGCACCTCGACTCCCGGGGGGCGGCCCTGGCAGGGTCAACGTCTCAGAGCGGATTGGGCTGGGGCCACCGTGCTGAGCCCCAGAGATTGTTCCAGAAGCATGCCAGGTGCAGAGGGGTAAGTGATGTCGCCGGAGAAGTTCTTTATGGAGCGGTGAGCAGCGGTGACGTGATTCTGGGCGACGGTGTGTGCGTGTGAGGGAGACACACACACAGACACACACACACGCCCAGGGCTGGTCTCTAGGCAGGCAGGGCCTGCTCCCCAAACCTGAGCCTCTGCGGGGTCTGACAGCTCTGCCCTGGTCATTCATTCAGCACATGCATTGAGCACCTACTGTGTACCAGCACTGTTCTGGGCATCGGGGAGGCAGCAGGGGACGAGACTGACAAAGGGGCCTGCCTCACAGAGCTGACATTGTGGAGGAGGGGGATACAGGTAATTCATAAGGAAACAAATGTCTCATATGCTGGCAGGGAGTGAGTGTTAAGTGCCATAAAGAAAAGTCCAGCAGGGTAAGGGGATGCTCTGCGTGCATGTGCGTCTTTGGTAGGTGGTCTAGCAAGGCCTCCTGGCCTTGTATGCAAGGGAGTGAGCTGTGGAGAAAGGTGTCCCTGGCAGAGGGAGCAGCAGATGCAAAGGCCCTGAGGTGGACAGAGCGTGATGCGTGTGAGGAGCAGCAGGGAGGCCGGTGTGGTTGGGTGGCATGAGCTGCGAGGAGAGGCCAGGAATGAGGTCAGAGATGGGCGGCCCCATCGTGCAGGGCCTGGGGCTGAGGGCAGGGCTCTGGAGGGCAGAGCAGGCGAGGGGTTGACAGAACGCAGTGGCAGTGGCGGTGGAAGGGCTTGGGGGAGCGGAGGTGGGAAGGAGCCGGAGGTCGAAGAGTGGGGAGCTCGTGTGAGACGGGCCTGGCGGGCCGCCCGAGAGGTGGTCTTTGGCCTGGGAGCCCCAGGAGGGAGCTGCTGTTGGTGCAAGTTGCTGCCCGAGGGCTCAGGCTCGTGCCTTTGTCTGCTGGCCTCGCCTTGTGCTGGCTGTGGCTTCCCCCCTCTGAGCCCCGATTTGCCCGTTTGCAGGCTGGGGACAGTGTCGGCACAAAAGCCGCTTCACGGGGTTATGGGGTCACTTGCACGAGATAAGGATAGGCTCCAAGTAATTAAGTCGGCGCCCCGGGACGTGGGGCGCGCGTGCTGGGTGGAGGCGCCTTTTGATCCCTCTGTGTCTCGTGGAGGCTTTATAGCAGCTCCCCGCCCCCCCTTATCACTCCCATTTACAGGCCGAGGAGTCGGGGCCCAGGGAGGCGAAGTGACGTGCACACGGTGTGGGCACCCCGGGCCCGGCCGCTGCCCTGCCTGAGCCTGCGGACCTTTAACCATGGCTGCTGGAGCCCGGGGCCCTCTGAGGGGACACCGGCCCCGCCCTGGCTTTCCCGGGGGTGGGGGCAGAGAATGTTCCAGCTGTGTGAGGTGTACAGCTGGGTTCTGGGCGGCCTGGGATGAAACTCGGCAGCTGTGCCCGAGTTGAGTCAGAGTCAGCTGCACGCCTTCACTCATTCACTCACTCATTTATTCACTCATTCATTCATTCACTCACTCATTTATTCAGTCATTCCCTCACTCATTCACTCGTTTATACAGTCATTCACTCATTTATTCATTCACTCACTCACTCCCTCACTCATTCACTCATTTATTCAGTCATTCCCTCACTCTTTCATTCGCTCATGCACTCAGCAAATGTTCATGGAGCACCGACTGGGTGTCTACAGCTGTCGTAGGCCTAGGGGCCCCAGACGTGGACAAACAGAGAGAGAGCGCTGGGTGCTTGCAGCCGACTTGAGGGAGTCTGAGGAAGAAGAACACGTAGAGTCATGTTAGCACCCAGGGGGGCCCCTGTGTGTGGAGGGCGTTGGTGCTTTGGCTTTGAGGGGAGCAGGGTGGGCCTCTCCGCGAAGGTGACGGGTGAGCAGACCTGAAGGAGGCGGCTCAGCGGGGTGGGTGGGTGTCGGGGTCTGGGGACCCCCGGGGTGGCTGATGAGCCTTGCGGAGGCCTGGGCGCTGGGCGGACTCGGGGGGAGGTGGCCGCGCGGCCCTGGCGCTGTGGGGGGAGGTGGCGGGCGGCTGGGCCTGCTGACCCCGCCCCCGCCCGCAGGGAGTTCCGGCACAAGAGCAACATCACCTTCAACGACAACGACACGGTGTCCTTCCTGGAGTACCGCAGGTACCAGTTCCAGCCCGACAAGTCCCGCGGCCTGGAGAGCGACTACATCGTCATCCCCAACATCCTGGTCATGGTGAGGCCCCCGCTCCGAGGGCGCCGTCTGTCTCGCTGCCCCGCCGGGGGGTCCCTGGACGGCGGCTGTGGCTCGCGGGCCGGGCCCTCAGCCCCGTGAGCTGCCCGGGCGCGTCCCCGTGTCTGCTTTGGGGGTCCTGGCCCCGTCTTTTCAGTCTGCAGGTCTGACACCTCCACGAGGAGGTGCTCGGGGGCTGAGTGGCACCCCAGGCCGTGTCGTCGTCTGGGCGCTGGGGGAGGGCGGCAGGGCCTCCGATCTGTGCGGGCGAGAGTCGTGGCCACAGCTGCAGTTACTGACTGTCATGCGTGTCGGGTCCCAGGACCACCCCAGGGTCGGTGACTGGCCAGGAGGGCTCCTGGGACTCGGCACATGGTGCTCGCGGCTGTGACTTATCACAGCGGAAGGTACAGGGCACGGTCAGTGCCGGGACGGCGCAGGGGTGGGGACTGGGCTCAGGCTTCCAGAACTTTCTCCCGGGAGGTCACACAGGACATGCTGAATCCCGCAGCCACAGGTTGTGACAGCACGTGTGAAGTGTCGTCCACCAGGGACGCCCAGGAGAGACCCAGCGCCCAGGCTGTCTATCGGGGTCACGTCGGCCCCCTCTGCCTGGCCCGTCCCCAGACCTCAGACTCCCCGGAGGAGGCAGATGGTCACTGTGAACCGTGCTGTCTGTACAGACGGTCCCGGCGCACAGAGTCCCGTTCATCAGGGAATGGAGGGAACCCTCCGAAATCCAAGTTCCCAGACGCCAGCCGAGGGCCAGCCTTGGCCAGACCGCCCCTAGAGGGCAGCCTCCAGCCCGCGTGTCAACTGCCTCCTGCTGCCACCGAGCATTAGGACTGAGTGTCCTGGGGGCTTTACACGTTTACCTTGTTTACTTGTCAATGAGCCTATGGGATAGGTTCTGTTATTTTCTCTATTTCTAGAGGAGGAAAACCGAAGAACAGAGAGGTTAAGTGACTTATCCAGGGTCACCCAGCTAGTAAGGAGCAGATTAGGGCTTTGAACCTACAGAGTTTGGGTCAGGCGTCCAGCCTCTGTGGCACTCAGCCCTCCACTTGATCCTTCGTCTATCTGGTCGAGGGTCATTGGACATTTGCTCTGGATCAGGGTGAACTCCCCTGCTGAGTCCGCTGGATGGACGGGGTGGAAGAAGCTCAAATCAGTGTAGCCCAGACGGCCGACCTGGTGGCGCAGCGGTTAACAGCGTGCAGTCCACTCCGGTGGCCCGGGGTTCGCAGGTTCAGATCCCGGGCACGCACCAACACACCGCTTGGTAAGCCAAGCTGTGGCGGCGTCCCATATAAAGTAGAAGATGGGCATGGATGTTAGCCCAGGGCCAGTCTTCCTCACACACACACACACAAAAAATGTAGCCCGAAGCCTTGTGGCCTCCTGCCTCAGAGTGAGACACACACATTTTGGCAGTGAAGTCACTTTCCCCCACCAATCAGGTGGGCAAAGACTGCGTGATAAAGCCCAGGGCTTATGGGCGTTTCTGGAAACACCCTCACAACTGTCGATAGGAACGGAGCTGGTATGAGCTTTGGAAGACAGTGACCTTCAATGCAATTTGCACATGCCTTTGACCTCAGAGATTTCATTTGTAGGAATTTGTCCTCTCGATAGAATAACACACATGGGCAAAGATGTTTGTACTCAGGGATATTCATTTCAGCAGTGTTGTCAAAGCAAAAGTCTAGAAGCAACCTAAATGTTTATCATGTGGAGTTACGTTGTGTAATCTACCATAGCCAGGCCATGGAATAGTATGCAGCCAGCAAAAGGAGACAGGGCTGCAGACACAGAATAGTATAGTCAGTGAAAGGAGGCAGGGCTGCAGGGAGTGGCATGGAGCCATCCCTAAGGTACCTCTAAGTGGAGGAAAAGTAAGATGCAGGACACATACGTTGATGGTGCTATTACTTACTGTTTGTAAAGGAGAAATACTTGCAGGCACACACCCACTTACACACCTGTGCTTTTGTGTGCCTAGACCTGGGCACACTTTTCCTGTAAAGGGCCAGATAGTGAATATTTCAGGCTTTGGGGGCTGCACGGTCTCTGTGCAGCTACTCAGCTCTGCCGGTGCAGCGCAAAAGCAGCCACAGACAATGACGTATATGAGTGGATGTGGCTCTGTTCCAACAAAACTTTATTTTAGGGACACTGAGGTGTGACTTTCATATAATTTTCATGTTTTTTGGAATATCCTTCTTTTGTTTTTATTCCACCCATTTGAAAACGGAGAGAACATTCTTGGCTCCAGACTGTACACCCGCGGGTGGCGGGCTGTGTTGGCCCCCGTCATGGTTCACTGACCCCCGCTGTACACCCTCTCTGGAGGAATCCCCAAGAGCCCGCGGCAGGGGGCGCCTTGGGGGAGAAGGAGGGGAAGAGAAGGGTTGGGGACTGGAGAGGGACGTTTCTTTTCTTTTATGTCCTTTGTGAGTTTTTCAAACCATGTTTTGATTACCTTTAAAAAATTATTATAACACTAAGGAGACCCCAGTGCGTTCCCTGGATCCAGACCCCTACAGCCCGTGTTTTAGGAAGTGCTGGCTGTGCTCACTTTTCTACGGGTCGAGATTGGTTTTTGGATGAGGCGCCTTTACAAACTAAACCAGGTGCCGAGACAGTATCTCCAGAGGAAGGCAGAACTTAGAAAATACATTCACCCAGATTTTGGGTAGAACAGATGTTCGAGGCTCTCGCTGTTTGGGAAGGAGACGATAAGGAAGTGGATAGAGTCTTCGTTAAGACTCTTTTGGTTACAGTGTGACAGTGAAAGGTGCTCCAGACTGGCTTAAGCAAAAAGGGAATTTATGGGCTCGTGTTCTTGGAAGGATGAGGATTGTTCTGGTTTCAGGTGTGGCTTGATCCAGGGTTTGAACAGGGTTGCCCGGGTCTCTGTTGGTTCTACGCTCTGGCAGACCTGCCCTCAGGGTGGCGATAGCCTTGCACACCCCCAGGTCAAGGCCAGCGGGGGGACCCCCTCTCCACCCTGCAGCCCCAGCAGATTGTCTCCTTGGCTCTGATGAGGTCACGTCCACATTCCCAGACCAATCACTGTAGGCAGAAGGAGGAAGGTTTCCCACTGGCTGGGCCTGAGCCGTGAGCCCTGCTCTGGGGCTGGGGGTGGAGTTAACTTAGCCTGAATCCAGGAGCACGTGTGGTCCTGCTCCTGAAGGGTCAGGGCTGGTTCTGGATGCTCCAGCCGCCCCACAGGCCCCAGCACGTCCCGGCATGGCCTCTGCCTTGAGGCCCGGCTTGAGTCTGCGGGCGGGCGGAAGGAGCGGCTGCGCCCGGCCTCTGACCCGCCCCGCGCCGCCCCGCCCCGCAGAGCGCGGCGGTGATGATGGAGGACCGGCCCCTGAGCCTGAAGCTGATGATGACTCTGGCCTTCACCACCCTCGGCGAGCGCGCCTTCATGAACCGCACCGTCGGCGAGATCATGTGGGGCTACGACGACCCCCTCATGGACCTCATCAATACCTACCTGCCAAACCTGTTTCCCTTCAAGGGCAAGTTCGGGCTATTTGCCGAGGTAAGTGTGCCCAGCGAGAAGTTCAAGGCCTGTCTCGTCCCCCGTTGACACAGCCTGGAAACTGGATACCAGCTTGCCTTTGGAGCTGGCTAGGGGTCCCGGGCTGTGGGTTGTAAACAGCAGAAAATGTAACTCAAACTGGCATGAGCAAAATACAGAATTTGTTGGCTCATAAAACTGAAAACTCTGGGGATGGGTTCAGGTACAGCTTGATCCAGGCTCAAATGATGTGATTGGGGCTGAGTTAGACAATTGGAGGCTGTGGTAGAAGAAGGAGGAATGGCTGCTGGGGAGGCAGATCACAGATGTTGACTATAGCATTGCTCTGAGCTGCCTGCTTTTTCTTCATCTTGACCCTTGGTAACCTGGTAGGGTCAGTGATTGGGCTCCTGGGCCATGATCTGATGTAGAGTCTGATCCCTGACCTCTGACCCCTGACCTTGGCTCCCTTGACCACAGGTTTTAACAAGCCCTCTGGGTTGCTTCAGCCTCAACCTCCTCTTTGGGCTCTGCTGATCTGGTGTAGAGTGTTAGGGATGTGGGGATCATGATTCTGTATCTGGCACATGATATGTTTTTGACCAGGATGACAGGTTCTGGGTGTGGGGGTCAGTTGGAAGTTTGGGGTAAGTGACATGATTCTGTAAAAGCATCCTGTAAACTTGTAAACAAATGAAAGTTATTACAAAGTCAGTAGCCTACCTATAGTCTATGTTTGACCTTGTGTAGTGTGAAAACCCCAAAATAATAGTCCAGCCATGACTGTTCAGTGTTGATGTGGTGGCTTCATACTCTTTAGGGATCTAGAATCCTACTACTATGCTCTGCTATCCTTAGGGCATGGTTTCAATACTCCAGTTTACTGCGTGGCCCAAGATGGCTGCTAGGGCACCAGGTATCCCATCCACATTCCAGGCAGCACAGCAGGAAGGAAAAAGTGGTGGGGGATGGAGGGGCAGGAGACAAGTTGAGGACAAAACAGCATGTCCCAGCTATCTCCCTCTTCAGGGGGGAGAAAACCAATTTCCACTTACTTTCCATTGGCCAGAACTTAGTCACGTGGCCACACCTAGCTGCAAGGGAAGCTAGGAAATGTAGTCGTTTAGCTGGGTGTGTTGGTGCTCTGAGTAAGGTTTGGGTTTTGTTATGAAGGCGAAAGGGGAGAATGGGCTTTGGGTAGTAACTAGCAGTCTCTGATACACTGCATATTATAATTATTAGCTATCCTTTCAGGTGAGCATTTATTAATAATAATAACAATAATAATACAGCATTTCGAGCTGACTGTGTCCTGGGCACCATGCTCAGCAGTTTTTACGCATTAGCTCTTTTCATGCTCCCAACGCCCCTTTGTAGTAGCTCCTGTTATTCTCCCCACGTGATGGCTGGGGTGTGGGCCCGTGGAGCTCGGGATGGACGGGTGACGTGACGAGGACACCCAGCTCTCAGGAGGCCAGAGCACGGCTTTGCGCTGGGCCCTGCTCTGGAGCCTGTTGGCCTGATGGGTCAGTAATCGATGTAGCTGTGTGGCCAGGGAACAGCCCTTGCTGAGTCCTGACGGGGGCCGCCCGTTTATGGGCTCTTGAGAGCTACAGCAATGCTTCTGGGTTTGACCAGTGGTCATTCATTCCTTCGTACACTTTGCATGTCTTTGCTCTGAAGTAGAAACCTGCTTCTAGGAGATACGCTCAGAGTGCCAGAGCCTGGGGCTTCCCATCCGGAAGATGCTCCATAAACCTTGGGTCCTGTATCTGTCAGGCCAGGCCAGGCTGTGCTGTGTAACAAGCATCCCCAGAATCTCAGTCGCTAAAACAACAGAGTTTATTTCTGCTTGTACTCCATGTCCAGTGTGGGGGACCAGGGGGCCTTCTGCTCTTTGTGGTCACTCGGGGTCCCAGCCGAGGGCGGCTCCCCTGGCCCCACACGTCCACGGTCCCTGCGGCAGTGGTGGAAAGCCTGGTGAGCTGTGCACGCATTGGCTGTTAGAGCTTCCACCCGGAAGTGACCGCCACCTCTGCTGCTTTTTCACTGACTGCAGAAGTCGCGTGGCCACGCTTACGTGTGTGTCTCGGGTGGTCCTCCCCGTCGCCTGGGAGGAGACCAGACTCTCCTTGAGTCGGGAGGGGAAGGTGGGACACTTCCAGGAGGGACTCTGTTATCAGGGCGGTGTCCCTCCTGGAAAGCCCCCGAGTCCTTCTCCTGGTCCCCAGGCGCTGGGGGTGCAGCGTGAACAAGACCACGAGACCCCTGTCCGCCGGGAGGAGGGGGGACACTTGTAACTAAGCGGGCAGGCTCGAGGGCCAGCCCTGGTCCTTTGCCCCCGGCCTGAGGCTTAAAGATGCTGTTCGTGCCGTTGTCGCAGCTCAACAACTCCGACTCCGGGCTCTTCACCGTGTTCACGGGGGTCAAGGACTTCAGCAGGATCCACCTGGTGGACAAGTGGAACGGACTCAGCAAGGTGAGGGCGGGAGGCGCGGCCCCCCGCCGGGGGCTGGGCGGGATGAGGCCGCCTTCCTTCTCCGGAAACCCGCGGGGCACCCGGGAGCGAGAGCGCTCGGAGTTGGGGTTCTGTCTGTGGTTAAGGCTCCACGGCTCTTGGTTCCAGATGGCTGGCTGGGGAATAGAAACTATTTATTTAGCTCCTACTGTATGCTAAGAACTGAGTTCTTTCTTTCCTTTGGTTCTTAATTTACAAAAATGTTTTAAAAATATTACACTGATGATATAACTTCATTGCATTAAAAGATATTATTGAGTGAAAAAAAATTACCCTAGAAATTACACAGGAAAACATTCACATTAAAAAAATAAAACAGAGACGGATATAAAATGCACTGTATACCCCCACCCCGCACCACAGAGGACACCCACAATTATCAGCATTGGGTATGTTCTTCCCGTCTGTTTTTATCCAGTTTCATGCCTGTTTGTACACACAGAAATACGGAGTGTTTCTTTTTTTCCTTTGGACATAATGAAATCATACTGTGTGCGTGGTTTTGCAACTGGCTTTTTTCACCTTAGCGGCCTTTTCTCAGTCTGCATGAAAACGTGCAGTGTGTTGCTCACACCTCCCAGATGCTCGCCACGGTGGTCCTGCGGAGCCCGAGTGCTGGGGACAGGTCACGCCCCGGGCAGTGCCCAGAACGGCAGGGTTACCGTTTGCAGCCGGGAAAAACCATTCGTAGTGGATGCTGTTGGGATTCTCTTTGGCTTGGTTCTTCAGTATGAAAACGTACGTGTGCACATAATTGAAAACGTTCTGCTGGTACAGGAGGGTAGGAAGTGAGGGTCTGTTTTCTTCCTGTCGGGGTCTCACTCCCCAGAGGCAACTCCTGTTTCGAGGTCTCGTGGTGGCCGCTGTTATGATTTTCAATATTTTCCTTACTGTGCCACCTCCTGACTTGGTCTGTTTTTAGGAAGCGTCTGGGCTTCCTCTCTGAGAGGTGGGGTTGTCACTGCCCCGCCTCCCACCTCCTCTGCTCCCTGCGCTCCTTGGAGATGTGGGTGACAGGCCCATTTTACAGGTGAAGCCACCGAGTCGCCGGCGGAGTTGCACGTTCAAAGATCCGTAGTTGGGGAGCTGCCGTCTGTCTACACAGCCTGCTCTCCTTCTGTCCACGGACAGTCCTGGGAATTGACGTCTACTCCCGGGCACACGGCTTGCGAAGTCGCAGCTCCATCAGGGGTGAGCCGGAGAGCCTTTCCAGAGAGGCCTTGCTGTCCTGAGTGGCCGTGTCTGCGTCTTCCCCGCAGGTCGACTTCTGGCACTCGGATCAGTGCAACATGATTAACGGAACTTCAGGGCAGATGTGGGCGCCCTTCATGACGCCCGAGTCCTCGCTGGAATTCTACAGCCCTGACGCCTGCCGGTAACTGCTCGGACGCGGGGCATCTGGGCCTCCCGGGCCACGGGATCGGCTTCGGGGATGCCTGCAGCCTCTTCAAGTGGCTTTTGGGTGCACCGGGAGAGCATCTTGGCTCTGTGTCTCCATAGCCCATGGTGCCATCTTGAATTCTCTTAGGTTGCACTACGAAGAGCCAAACTCCACTGCTTGTGCCTTTGCAGGGCCCAGGGAGGCTGCTGGCAGTTGTCGGGGCGTGGCGGTGGCCGTGGCCGTGGTGTGGGCAGGAAATGATCAGGGTCGCAGCGGGTGGGGAGATAAGGCACACCTGACTTCCCTGTGGTGTCCATCTGGCTGCCCCAGTGTCCATTTGGACGCTGAGACATCTGGATGCCGCTCCTACGGCCCCTTCAGTCTCCAGAGTGGTGGCCTCGGCGTCTGCTTGGGGCTGTCCAGAGGCCCTGGCAGAGGGGTGAGGATGGACAGGACCCTAGAGCCCTTCTCTGGGCGCCAGTTGGACACCTAACCAGCTCAAGTGGGCGTTTTCTAAAATCAAGGACACTTTCTTACGTAACCAAATTGCCGTCATCAAAAGGAGGAAATTTAGCATTGAAATAGTGCTAGAACCGTCTAGGCCGGTTCTGTCCAATAAAAATATAATGCAGGTCCCATCTACAGTTTTAGATTTTCTAGTGGCCACTAGAAAATCTAGTTTTAACTAGGCCACTAGTTAAAGTAATGAGAAATAGGTGGAATTAATTTTAAGGGTATGTTTTATTTGACCCAGTATATCCAAAATATTGTCATTTCAACGTGGATGTGATGTAAAATATCACTGAAGAGATGTTTTACAATTTTCTCTATCAAGTCGTGGGAATGTGGAATGTACTTTCCACTGACAGCGAATCCCAACTTGGCCCCGTTTCAAGGGCTCTCGAGCCGCGTGTGATGAGTGGCTCCGTGGACAGCAGGGTGTCACGGCTCTGATCCACAGGCCACGGTCACATTAGAGGGCCTTTGAGAAACACGGCGGGGTGAACGGAGAGAGGGTGAATGGGGTGTGGGGCATGTCTGCTGCCCGAGGAGGGGACAGCCAAACCATGACCTGAGTGTGGAACTGAAGTCTGAGTTGTGAGGGAGCACATTCCAGGCCGAGGGGGCAGCAGATACAAAGGCCCGGGGGCAGGAGGGAGCACGGTTGAGGAATAGCACGGAGGCCCGTGGTGCATAAAAGGTAGGTGGGGCTAGACCCCACAGAAGCTTGTGGGCCGTGGTGAGGACGTTGGGTCTCGTTATAGAGGAGACTGGAAAGGATGGCAGTCTTAAGAGGGGACGTGATATATCTGATCTTGTTCTAAAGCCCCGTCTGCGTGTGGAGGGTAGACTGGCCTGGGGGGGCAGTGCAGGGGAGAGAAGAGGGTCCACGTGGGCTGTTTTCAGCGGGACCAGGTCCCGAGTGTCACCGTCCACCCTGTCCGTCCCCACAGGTCCATGAAGCTGATCTACAAGGAGCCGGGGGAGTTCGAGGGCATCCCCACCTATCGATTTGTGGCCCCCGACACCTTATTTGCCAACGGCTCCGTCTACCCGCCCAACGAGGGCTTCTGCCCGTGCCGGGAGTCCGGAATTCTGAACGTCAGCACGTGCAGGTTCAGTACGTGTCACCCTCGGGACCGGGACGGGGACGGAAGGGTGCGACGGGCGTGCCCAGGGGCTTATCTGCCCCCGTCTGCTTAGTCTCTGGCCTCTGTACTCTTGATAATCCCATTAGGCCGAGATAGTGAGGATAGCGGGAAGATAATTTGAGAAAAACATATGCTGTGCATGAGTTGCTGTCGTAATGAATTCCTCCTCACTCAGTGGCTCAGAACAACACATGTGCATCGTCGTGACTGGTTCTGTAGTTCAGCAGTCCGACACAGGTCTCCCCAGCTGCCAGCAGCCCGCATGCCTTTCTGGAGGCTGGAGAGGAGAATCCGTTTCTCTGCCTTTTCCGGCTTCCAGAGGCCACTAGGGTTCCTTGGCTTGTGGCCCCTCCTCCATCCCCAGCGCCAGCACCGTCGCGTCTCTGATCCGTCCCCCTCCTGTGCCCCGACTCTTGCTCAGACTCTCTCTTCCGCGTCCCTCTGCCAGTGTTAAGGACCCTGGAGACCATATGGGGCCCACCTGGGTAATCTGGGCCACGCTCCTTGTTTTAAAGTGATTAGCAGCCTTAATTCCCCTTTGCCGTGTAACCTGACATGGTGGCAGGTTCTGGCTTAGGACGTGGACGTCCTTGGGGAGGGCGTCACTCTGCCCCCCACCCGCGATATGTAGCCTGAGGGTGAGGCCTCGTGGGAGGGCCCTTCCCCCACCCTGGGAGGAGGAGCAGCTGGCAGCGGTCCCGCCGCGCTGTGCCGTAGAATCTTGTTCCGCGGTGGCGGTTCCAGGGCTGGGTGTGATCACTGGTGCTGGCACGGCGTCCTCTGGCACCGCCAGCTTTTCAGTTGTGTGCCAGCTCCCGAGACGCGCCCCCCTCAGCTGCTCAATTTGAACACTTGGCTGTCAGCGCGACTGCCTTCTCCTCACCCTCAGCCGGCTCCTCGGGAAGCCCCGTCGGCTCTGCCCCCAGATTAAGTCCTTCCTCCCCCTGACCGGCCGCCTCGTGGTCCAGGCCACCGTCACCTCGTACCGGCCGTCCAGGCCCCTCCAGCTGGTGTTGTTCCCGCCTTGCGTACGAGCTGTTCCCCAGACTGTCCTGTGTGGTCACCACTGGCCTCGTGTGGCTGTTTAAATTGAAATTGATTTGAATGAAATCAAATTGAAAAGGCAGCTCCTTCATCGCACTGGCCACGTTTAAACGCTCACCACCCGCCGTGCTTAGTGACGACCGTATGGGACGGGCGGCGCAGAAGGGGAGCATTTTCGTCATCGTAGAAAGTTCTGTTGGACGCTGTTCCCGAGAGCAGCCCAGGGGCCCTTTCAGAAGCGCAGACTGCCACCCAGCCCTCTGCTTCGAGGTCTGTATAGCGAGGCCCTGACTGGGGCCTCAGTGCTCGCCGGGGTCTGGCCTCTGCCGGCCTCTCCAGCATCATTGCTTCCTGTACTACCTCCACTAACTATTCTTCAGCACTGCTGCCTTTTCTCTGCTTCTAGAATATATCAAGTTTGGTCCTACCTCAGGGCCTTTGCATCAGCTGTTCCTCCTGTTGGAGAGCTCTTTCCCCAGATACCATCTACATCTTGGTGGGTCCTTCCCTCACCTCCTTTCCGCCTATTCAAATGCCACTGCCTCCAGGAGGCCTGCTCTGATTTCCTGTTCTAAAGTCCTGGTCCCCCCTCCCAGCTGCTCTCTGTTTCACCTTTGATTGCCTTCTCGGTGCTCACTGCCCTCTGAAATCACTGACTGTGTGTTTTCGTTTACTTGTTTATTGTCTGTCTCCTCCTCTAGACTGTAAACGCCATAGGCAGGGCTCTGTCCTCAGCTTCTAGAATGTGCCTGGTATGTAGTGGGGACTCACACAGTGTCTGAACATATGGATGTGGGCGTATCCTGCACTTAGGAAATTGAGGCTGAAGGCGGGACGTGACCAGGACACGAAGCCACTCCTCGTCTGACTGGGTCTTGGCTTTTGGGGGCCTGTTTGGCTGAAGCCACATTTCTAGCTGGAGATGGGGGTTCAGGGGGGGAGTCTGCGCAGGGTGAGAGGAAGGTCTGTCAGCAGGTCTCCCCAAGTTCAGGCAGAACGGGGGGCTCCGTGGTCGACGGGTTAGGAGCTGGGGTCTGGACACGCCTGCTCTGCCATGGCCTCATCTGGCCTGCCCAGCCTTGTCCTCTGTTTAATCCTGTCCTCGCTGGCGTCTACGGGGATTTCTGCTTGTAGGGGGGTGATGGTGCAGAGACCTGTAGGCCGTGCGCTGCAGTTGCTGTGGCGAGTGGCAGGTGCTCCAGCAACCCGATAGGCCCCAGAGGGCTCTTCTTGGTTTGTGTAACGGGAAATTCCAGAGCACGTCCTGTGTCAGGCGTGGCTCCAGAGCCCAGCGGGTGTCTGAAGCTGCCTTTTGCCATGTGCCAGCTCGGTTTTCCTCCTTCGCTGCCAGGCAGGCTCTCCCCTCGCACTCCAGGCTCACCTCCTCCCACTCTGCATCCTGCACAAGGGGGCACATGGGTCCTCTTCACTCTAGCAAAAGTCTCAGGGTTCGCTCTGATTGGTCTGCCTTGGGTCACATGGCCAGCTCTGAACCAATCACTGTGGCCAAGGGTGGGCTGTGCTGATTGGCCAGGCTGTGTCACATGCTCAGCCCCTGGCTCCACATTGCTGGTGGCTGAGAGTAGGAGAGGGGCTTCATTGGGTTGTGGGTTCCAGAAGAAAGGGGGGTACCAGGCAGGCAGAAACTACATGTCCATCCACTACAGAGGGCTGGGGATGGGGTTTGCACTGCCTTATCTTAGCGTGTCTGCCAAAGAACTTCAAAAGTGTGAGGGAATTTAAAAATATTTATGTAAATAAAGTTTTTCTTTTATGTTGAAATAAACATATATACAGAGAGGTGCCTGAATAACCTGTGCAGTTTGGAATTCCACAAAGTGAACACACCCATGAAACCAGCACCCTGATCAAGAAACAGAACAGGAATGGCCCCAGATGCCCCCGTGGCCACTCCCAGTCATTGGCCTGACTTCTAGCACCCCCGCTTTCCTTGTCTTTGGTCTTTATGTGAACAGAATCATAAAGCAGACACTCCTTTTTTCTTTTTTTCTGGCTTCTTTTGCCCATTGTTGCATTGGTGAGGTCCATTCCTGTTGTTGTGGGCACCTTCTTCCTTGTTGTATAGTATTCCGTCGTGGGGACACACTTCAGTTTCCTTACGCCTTCTACCGTTCATGGGTATCTGGGTTTCTGTATTGACCATTACCCTAGTGTTGCCAGGTACATTCTCCTACATGTCTTTTGGTGTGCCTGTGTCTACATGTCTGTGAAATTTTATCTGAAGATGAGAAATACCCACACATTTCTTTCTAGGCTTTGAAAATTGCTTGGACCCAGAGACCTCTCTCTCCTCAAACCTCTGTGCTGTGTAAGGCCCTCAGACTTGCTCAGTAGAGCCCCTTAATTGTAATCTGTGGTGATCTTGGGCAATTACTTCTGATTAGATGTGCCATAAAGCTATAAATTAATTACCACTTACTACCTGGGTGGGTCTCTCTCAGTCTGTTTGGAAATAAAATAGGAAGAAACACATGCACATGTGCATGCTATTAAAAAGCCAGACGGGGGGCCAGCCCAGTGGTGTAGTGGTTAAGTTCATGCACACTCCGCTTTGGCGGCCCAGGGTTCGCAGGTTCGGATCCTGGGCACAGACCTATGCACTGCTCACCAAGCCATGCTGTGGTGGTGTCCCATATATTAAAAAAATAGAGGAAGACGGGCATAGATGTTAGCTCAGGGCCAATCTTCCTCACCAAAAAAACAAACCAAAAAAAAAAAAAACCAGACGGGCTTAACATCCAAAGCAGGGGTGGGTGATGGCACATTGATCCAGCCCACTTCAGTCTCCCCCGGCCTTGGAGGCCTGACAGGGCTTGTCTGAGATTCTACACCTTCAAGGGCCTGCTTCGGTGACCGCCTCCCTTACTGAGGGCCTCAGAGTTCTGCCACCTGTAAATATGGGCCCTTGTGTAGACCCTGTTGGTCTCCTTTCACGGGGGAGATGGGTGGATGGCAAACAGGGTTTTCCAGATTGTGGGACATTATCCCTGGGGGTCTCAAGATGAAACCTTCAAAGGTCGAAGGAGGCAGCTTTAAATAACGTTGACTTACACAGTGAGAGAGGGCTTCTTGTTTCCATTCTCTTCCCATCCTTCCGGTACCTCCAGGAGAAAGTCTCTGTTAGTGCTGAGAGGGATTAAACGCCCTTCCAACACTCACGTATCTCTCTTTGTAACAGAGGAAGGGCAGGACTTGGGGTCGAAGCCTGATGCAGGTATTTAGTTAGAATGTACAACATTCATCGGTTTCCATTGTGTTTATTTATATTTACTTTCTAATTGTGGCAAGTGTTTGCCAGTTATGACTCAGATATAAAGCTCCCCTTTAAAATAGAGCTATTTAAGTAAAGCCAGGGCAGTTGGTTCAGAGAAGCATGTTGTATCCAGATACGGCCAATGGAGGAAGGACCAGGATGAATGAATGAATGTTGAGAAGCATTAAGGCCGTGAATGTAAAAGGCCTGGAAAAAATGAAGTCAGGCCTCAGTAAAATCCCAGCTTTTGTTTCAGACCAATGCTTGGGTTTGCTAAGCAAGCAGAAAGAGTCCAGACATTTGAGGTCGCCAGACGCACATAAACATGAATGCCGGTCACCAGGCTGGCTGTGGACGGGCTGGAAGTCTTAGGGAAGGAGACTTTGTGAGTTTTGTTTGTTTTTTTCTTTCTCTTTTTTGTGTTAAGGTGAAGTTCACATGACATAATTGGTTTGTTTTTTTTTTTGGTGAGGAAGATTAGCCCTGGGCTAACATCCGTGCCCATCTTGCTCTACTTTATATGGGACGCCGCCACAGCATGGCTTGATGAGCGGTGCATAGGTCCACGCCCAGGATCCAAACCCGTGAACCCCAGGCCACTGAAGTGGAACTCGTGAACTTAACCACTACGCCACCAGGCCGGCCCCTAAAATTAACCGTTTTGAAGTGTACAATTCAATGTCATTTAGTACATTCAAAACGTTGTGCAGCTACCACCACTATCTAGTTCCAGAACATTCTCATCATCCCAAAAGGAGGCCCCGTGCCCCTTAGCAGTCGCTCACATCTCCCCTCCCCCAGGCCCTGGCCACCACCCGTCTTCGTTCTGCCTCTGTGATTTGCCTGTCCTGGATCCTCGTGGGTTGTGAGAGAGGCTCATTCTGGCCCTCGTGAACTCGTTGTCCGTCAGGCCTGCTGTCCGTTGTCCTGAGCACGAGAGGACGCGCTGGCGTTGGCCTTGCTTGGCCGGTTGACGGAGGGGTTCAGCCTCGCCTGTCTAGGTGTGAATTTCTCCTTCAGAGGGGCCCAGGTCAGTCCCTGTTCACCTGAGCTGGCGCCCGCCCGCAGACCGGCTGCCGGGAGACAAGGAGCAGAGCAGGTGTGTCTTCTCCCTCCGTGGGCGCAGGGAGACCTGGCCGCAGGTGTGCACACCTGAGCCTCTCTGATCCTTGCTGTGTCGCCTGCAGAGGACAGTCCGGGCTGCTTGGCTTGGCGATGAAGATGCCCGCCACCCCCCGCAAAGTTCAGTCTGGCCTCGACTTGCCGTTCTGTCCTCACCTCCCGTGGCTCCCCTCCACGCACCACATGCACCGTGCATTTTCCCACCTCCCTGCGTTCGCTTCTGCCGGCGCTTCCGCCTGGAATGCCGTTCCCTGGATTTCTCTGCCTCGCGTCTTTTAGCCTTCAGCTTTTCCTTTGTTTGCACTCTCCTGCCAGAATCAGCAGCTCCTCCTTTCCCGTTCCTGTGGCACAGAGCTTGCCCCTTGCTGGGTTCCAGTGCCCAGTGCCTCTTGGGCACTTGGTAGACATTTACAGCCTGGATGAAGGGACTGTCTCTGTCTAGTTATTGTTGTTTGCATCTTGTCATTGTCATGGGGGTGCTCTGCAGCAGTGGCTGTGTTTCATCGTCTGTGCGTCCCCACGCCTGGCTCGGGGCCTGGCACAAGGCCGGCTCTCAGTGTGCCAACTCAGTATCCCTGTCTGACGCTCCCCTCTCTGCCCTCTAGGTGCGCCCTTGTTTCTCTCCCATCCTCACTTCTACAATGCTGACCCGGTCCTGGTAGAGGCGGTGCTTGGCCTGCAGCCTAACCAAGAGGAGCATTCCTTGTTCCTGGACATTCACCCGGTGAGCCCTTGCCTGTCGACCTGCAGGCGGGTGGGGGGCGGACTGGGGGGGTGTGTTCTGGTTGGTGCACACTTGGCCCTCTCCTCTCCCCCCAGGCACTGAGCTGTTCCAGGGAGGGGGGTGATGGGAAGCCTGGCTTTCTTTGGCATTGACATCTTCTAGAATATCAAGCCATCAAAGATCCCTACTTTGCCCTGACTCCATAGTTCAAGAACTTTATTATCTCTTTATAAGAGAATTGTCTATAAATGGACCATAAGACAGTAAATTAATTAGGAATTATCAGCCTGCAAATTAGCCAGAGGCAGCCTCCTGGCTGTGCCAAGGCACCATAAAGATCTTTAGGTACTGATGAGAGCCTGGGACATCATGCAGATGAAGCAGGTTTTGGGGAAATTGTCCTGTGTGAAGTTTTGTCTGCGAGCAGGGACTGGTGTGTCACTGATGGTGGTCCCATAAGATTAGTGCCATAGAGCTAGGTGTGTCAGAGGCTGTACCATCTAGGTGTGTGTGAGTCCACTCGATGAAGTTCATGCGACGATGAAATCATCTGACGACGCATTTCTCAGAACCTTTCCCATCGTTAGGTGACGCGTGACTGTATCTCAGTAAATGTGGGGTTGATAAATGATCGGGAAGTAAGTAAGGGAGAAAGCTGAATTCACACACAGGCCTTCCGATGCCCATTATATGACGTCCTGTATTAATATATAGTTAATATTACCAATTAGATAGTAGTGAATTACTAATATGTTACATGTTCTGTATTAAATTCATTCTTTATTAAGTTAGAATGTTAAGGCCTTTCCCTGTTGTCTTAAAATTTTAACCAGTTTTTAAAAGGTTTTTATTATAAAGTTAATAAGGGGCTGTGCACCTTCTCTCTTTTAGTTCATTTGTGTTACTGCCTCTTTCTCCCTGCCGGCTTCTGGGGAATTCCAGCGAGAACACGCTCTCTTCCCTGTTCTCACGGGTGACTCTTATTTTAGCGTGTGGATCCCCCCGCCCCCCCGCTGAGAAACAGGCGGTGAGGTTGGGGGCCAGGGAGACGCGCACGGCTGTCCTGCAGCAGCCCCTCAGCTGGCTTCTCCTGTGTCTCTCGTTCCGGGTCAGCCCGAGGCAGACAGGGACAGAAGTGGCCCTTCCTTTCATGGTTGTCGATTGGGGCACTTCGGGGAGGATGGCCGTGGGTCCGTTTGCTGCCGGTCAGGCCTTAGCCCTGGAAACAGAATGTCCGGTGCAAGCTGCTGCTGTGGTGGCCACTTTTCTGCTCCTGAAACTGGGGGAGGGTGTGGTGACAGGGGGGCTCCGGGGTCCGAGTTTCTGTTCTCCGAGGTGCAGGGAACAGGCGGGGCTCTGCCCCCTAAGAGGTGGCCCGACCGCAGCTGGAGGGACAAGCCAAGGACGGAAGGAGACAAATTTCCTGGGGGAGGAGGTGGCCTGAGTGGAGACCCAGAGGTAGAGTCTGTTCTAGGGAGCAGAAGAGGGTACAGGTTGCGTTGGGGTCCCCACGGCCACCCCCGGGGTCAGTGCATCGCTAGGACGACTCGCACACGGTGGTGCTCACGGCTGTGACTTATGACAGCGAAAGGACACGACGCACAAGCAGTGAAGGGGAGGGCGCGTGGGTGGAGACCAGGCTCAGGCTTCCAGAGCCCTCCCAGGGGAGCCACACAGGACACACTGAATCCCCCAGCTCCTGTGAAGTGTCGTCCACCAGGGACGCCCAGGAGAGACCCAGCGCCAGGCTGTCTATTGGGGTCACGTCGGCACCTCTGCCTGGCCCGTCCCCAGACCCCAGCCTCCCCGAGGGAGAGCAGGTGGTCAGCGTGAACTGCGTTGTCTGTACAGACAGTCCCGGCGCAGAGAGCCCCTCACCAGTCAAGGGGTGGGGGACCCTCCTGCAGGCCAGGGGCCCGCCCGTCAGCGGGCCTCTCTAAGGAGGGCGGCCCGGACCAGCCGCGTGAGCTGTCCTCCACACACGGCGATCTCAGTCCCCTCCGCCTGGTCCTTGAGTTCACACTCTCCCCTCCCCGGGGCCCGGCCTTTGACCTGTTCCCCTGTGCCCCCCGGGCCTGAAGGGCCTGCGAGTGCGGGCTCCACTGAGCGATAACACCCCTTCCCAGTGGGGCACGGGATGGTAACCCCAGCGAGGCGGCCCCGAGAGTGGCTGGCCCGAGTCCCCTAGTTGCCCTGCAGACACTGTGAGGCGGGTAGAATTGTCTCCGTTTCATGGAGGAGGAAACGCATTTCGGCTAAGGAGCAGCCCTCAAGGTCCCCTGACCTCAAACCCGGTTCCTTTCCACGAAAACTTCCTGACTTCATTCAGAACCACCGTCCTGATTTTGGTCCTGTATGTGTGTCGCTTCTCCTGTTATTTATTATTTAAGAAAACGGTCTCATTAAAACAACAAACAAGCAGATTTCTGCACGAAGGAAGCTTTCTATCACTGCCTCAAATCGTAAATTACAAAATTCCCCCCAAAAAGAAGGCAACCATAAAGATAAATACGAGGAAAAAACATGGTTCGTCTCTGTGTGAAATGCTGTTGCTGCCAGTGTGTGTGCCAGCCGAGGCCAGCTCCGTTGAGACGGATTCGGGGAGCGGGGGTTGGAGAGATTGAAGACCATGCCGGCTCCCTGAGCGAGCCTGCCTTTGAGCCCATCAGGAAAAGCGTGGAGGGACCGAGAACAGAGAGACTGTCCCAACATGCAGATCTGTTTTATTGAATTTGGAGGAGCAAGGGAGGGGCGATGACTAACGATGTTCTGCACTTGGGGAAGCATTGTCGCAAGAGGACGGACAGAAAAGGATGAGGTTTTTCCGTGCGGAGAGGCTTGCTCTCTGGAGGGGACCCCTGGGAGCGAGGACACACCAGCCGCCCGGGGGGCGGGTGTTTACCTGGAGGCCGGTAGAGGAGCCCCCACCTTGAGCGGGACCAGGGAGGGGGTGTTTGAGGGTGTGGCCGGGCCTCACTGTGCTTGTCGCCGCAGGTCACGGGGATCCCCATGAACTGCTCAGTGAAGCTGCAACTCAGCCTGTACATGAAGGCCATCAGCGGCATCGGGTGAGTGGGGTCCGGGGGGGCCGCCCAGCTCCTGTAGAGATCGAGACTCCAGCGGCCCCCTCGGGAACCTGCACGGTGAGGGGGGAGGGAGGTGTCCTGCTGGACGGGGGGTCTAGTCCCTGCCCGTCGTCCCCCCGAGGGGAGTCTTAGCCCTGGGACAAGGCCCCACCCACATCCTGACACCCCTGCCCCAGAATCCCCTGTTTCTCTCTTAACATGTGTCCCCCGATGAGCCAGAATCTTCCATCCAAGCTGTTTCCCACTCAACAGAGTAGCAAAAATTAAATCCTGGCAAAACCAAGTGTTTGAAAATGGAAACTTAGCAAACAGCTTCTTACGTGCAATGCTTTGCTTTACGGGAGGAATTTTTTAAGCACTGGTTTTGTTCGTTTGATTTTTTGAATAACAGCTCTATCAAGATTTAATTCACATTCTATAAAACTCACCCTTTTAAAATGTACACTTCAGTGATCTGTAGTGTATTCACAGTGTCGTGCAGCCATTGCCACAATCAGAACATTTCTGTCAACCCCAAAAGGAAACCCCGTACCCGTTAGCAGTCATTTCCCGTTTCCCTCAGCCCCAGGCATCTCCTAATCTACTCTGTGTCTCTATGGATTTGCCTGTTCTGGACATTTCATGGAGATGGAATCCTACAACAGGTGGCCTTTTGTGTTGGCATCTTTCACTCAGCGTAATGCTTTCAGGGTTCATCCACCTTGTAGCATGGATTAATACTTCATTCCTTTTTATGGCTGAATAATGTTCCATTGTGTTGGTAGACCATGTCTTGTTTATCTGTTCGTCAGTTGATGGACATTTGGGTTGTTTCCACTTTTTGGCCGTTATGAAGAATGCTGCTATGAACATTCCTGTGCAAATTAAATCCTGGCGAAACCAAGTGTTTGAAAATGGAAACTTAGCAAACAGCTTCTTATATGTGCGTTGCTTTGCTTTATGGAAGGAATTTTTTTTTTTTTTTTATAATTTTATTTATTTATTTT
>JABWHU010001772.1:877142-894895 GCA_014189135.1 Dicerorhinus sumatrensis harrissoni | reverse complement strand
GGCCCCAGCATGGCGGGAGAAGCAGTGCCTCGGTGCGGCCCGGGATCCGAACCCGGGCCGCCAGCATCGGAGCGCACGCACTTAACCGCTAAGCCACGGGGCCGGCCCATATGGAAGGAATTTTTTAAGCACTGATTTTTTGAGAATTTTTAAGAATTTTTTAAGGAATTTTTAAGCACTGTAAGTTTCCGCGTGCAGACGTGCTCTCAATCTCTTGCATATGTTCCTAGGAGTGGAATTGCTGGGTCACATGGGAACTCTGTGTTTAACTGTTTAAGGAACCACCAGCCTGTTTCCCACAGCAGCTGGTTCCCACCAGCAGTGGAGGAGGGTTCCAGCCTCTGCAGGTCCTCGCAGACTCCTGTTACAACATTGTGCTTTGATGGGGCTGGTGAGGAAGTGCACGGATTGCTCATTATGTCAGGGCCTGTGTTTCTTAGCATATTTGAAGTAGTTTCATTGAAAAAGAAATTCCCCTGGAAGGATTCCCGGGCTGCGGGAATGTGAGCATCTATTCAGCTTCACAAACGCCTCTCAGCTGGAGAGAATAACACTGTCTAGAGCGCAGGGCATCACCAGGCACACTCATCTCCTCCCTCGCACCCAAGCTTTCATCTGCACATTTCAAGGCTGCTCAGAGGGGTGGTGCTTGAAGGATTTGTGGGTGGTGACACGGCGCCACGAGTGCACTAAGCTTCCGCTGCCAGGCTCGAGCTCTGAGGCCCACGTCCCTCGGCATCTGGTCAGCTAACTCGGCTGCACCGGGACAGCAGGTGACATAGATAGAGCAGCGGGGGCAGGCTGGGTGGGGAGGGGCCTGAGAGCCAGCCCCTACCCAGCAGCAGGGGAACGCGGACCCAGTGTGGCCACATCCTACGCATTTTCAAATGCATTTTCCAAAATCTGGATTTTAGCAGAAGCTCTCTCAGTTTTCACCTGTTGGGAGTAAATTCAAATACTTGACAAATGCTGCTCGAGCCAGCAGGATGCCTGGGAGGCTGCATTCTGCCTGTTGGTGGCCTCAGGCCACTACCGTGACCTCTCTGGGCCCCGTTCTGAACGGGGGCTGCACAGCTGGCTGGTCTCCAGGGAGCTGGTCCAGCAGCAGCACTCGTCTCCATCCCCCAGGGCGAGGACCCGTGTGGGAAAGGCCCAGAGACGCAGGTCTCCCCCGCAGCAGAGCTGTTTAGACTTGTGGGAGGAACTTTTGTGCTGTTTGCTCATGAGATAAAGGCAGCAGAGTTGCGTGCTATTTGTATTTAATTTATATCAATTCTTACAAACTCAGATAAAAGGGGCCAAAGAGAATGGGACCTTCTGTTGCATTTCCAGAGTGTTCCCGGGTCTCTCTCCTCTGTGGGGGATGCTGTGTAAATTCTCTTCATTGCACAATCCTCTGCTTAATGGGCGGCCCGGGAGATTTTTGAGACTTGTGATGGAGGATTTTAGCCTTTTGTGGCGACTCTGGTACCCGCCCCCCGAGTGCGTTCCATCTCTCCTCTGTGAGGCTGTGCCTTCTTTAGGCAGACCACGAATGGTGACGCTACAGAATATTTGTTTGTCCGTTTGGTGGCTGGTGTTTAACCCCAAAACGACAATAATGCTCACCAGGCACTTTTTATGCTGGGTATTCTAAGCACTTACTCCTGTTCTTGCATACAGCCCTCACTGGAGCCCTGTGAGGGGTTCTGTCAGGAGGCACAGAGAGGGTGTGGAGCATGCTCGAAGTCACACAGCTAGCTAGTAAGTGGCTGTGTCAGGGGGCCCCAAGACCGCTCTCAGGTTTGCTGATTCTCTGAGCAGGCTCACAGGACCGGCATGGAGCCGTACTCAAGGCTGTGATTTATTACAGTGAAAGGATTCAAAACAAAGTCAGCAAAGAGAAAGGCGCGTGGGGTGAAGTCTGGGGGAACCAGGCTCAGGCTTCCAGAACCTTCCCCCAGGGGAGTCACACAGGATATGCTCCAGGAAGGAATTGTGACAACACATGTGAAGTGTCATCTATCAGGGAAGCCCAGTAGAGACTCAGGGCCCAGTGTGTTTATTGGGGTCACGTGGGCGCCCTCTGCCTCGCACGCACCCCAGTTCCAGACTCCCCGCAGGAGAGCAGGTGGTCAGCATGAACCGTGTTGTTGGTTAGCTGGGTGCATCCCCATCCTGAATAAAATTGGGGCTCTGTTTCTAAGGGCAATGAGTGGCTGTCAGCTCGCCGGCAGCCCCCGCCCCATAGGAGATGTGAGTTTTTAATTTGAAGAGACGTTGCCCGATTGTCAGGCTGCTCCCTGCAGGAAACACCCACTCCTCGAGCCCACAGCAACCCAGTCACTGCAAAATCCAGTCCCTCCTGCCCCTGGAGTCTGCAGCCCCACGTCCAGAGCCGTCTGACCCGACACGCCCTGACAGAACCTCTCGCTTATTTCCAGACAAACCGGGAAGATCGCGCCGGTGGTCATGCCGCTGCTGTGGTTCGGAGAGGTAAGGCCGCCTCGCTCTGCCTGTGCCAGGACGGGGGGCGGGGGCGTGGTGTCCAGGGCCCAGCAAGGGGCCAGCGTGGGCATTTGACGTGGGAGGCTGTCGGGGGAGGGCAGGACTGTGATGTAGAACAGTCCACTAGAAGCTTCACACTCTGCAAGCCCGTATGTCAGTTACCCCACTGAGTTGAAGGGCCCACCAGAGACAGGGAAGACGGAACCTGCACGAAACTGTAAAACCCTGGCCCAGTTCTGTTAATGCGCTGACCGCTTCTCCTGGGACGAAGGGAAGCTGGTTGTCAGGGTGTCAGCTCTTCACTTGAAGTTTCTTTTCTCCCAGCTTTTCAGGGTTCCTCCTGGCCTAGCTCCTTTTAAATCAGGTGCGCTCACGGCCAGGACAGACAGCCTCCCAATGGCGCAGTCTGACATGGGCTGGTGGGAGCTCTGCCCCACGCCGTCACTCAGGGACATCCAGGCTCCTTGCATCTCTTGGTCCTGCCCTCCCTGAGATCCTCAGAATCCATCTCTGTTTAGTGAATTGGGAAAGAGATGGGGAGAATCACATGGGAGGTTTTTATGGGCCAGGCACAGAAGGTGTAGCATCGCTGTGCCCACCTCCCATTGGTCAGAATGCGGTCACATGGGCCTGCCCAGCTGCAAGGGAGTCTGGGAAATGTAGTCTCGTTGTGTGGCCCTGGAGGAAATAGACGCATCCTCAGGCTCAATCATGTGCTTTGGCCAGAGGGCTTGGGATGGGGAAGGGGTGAGGGGGCAGAGGGATGTGGCGTGGGGCGGCATCTGCACCCTGGGCCCCAGGTGTGTGGCCGCAGCCGTTTGTTTGTTCTCCCTCCCCAGAGCGGGGCGATGGAGGGTGCCACCCTCCGGTCCTTCTACAACCAGCTGGTGTTGATGCCCACGGTGCTGCACTACGCCCAGTACGTCCTCCTCGCCCTGGGCTGCGTCCTGCTGCTCATCCCCATTGTCCTCCAGATCCGGAGCCAAGTAGGTGGTGGCCGGAGCGTGGCCCGGGCTGAGCAGTCCATTGCTTGCCTGCTGGGGGAGCGGGGGCTGGGATCTGACCCCCCAGCCTTCCCTTCCTGCCGCCCACGGACGCCCTCCGCCTGGAGCCCACCTGGGGCAGCGGCCGTGTCTGCCTGGGGCCGGGGAGCTGTGCTGCGTCCCTGCATCTCTCACATCCTGCGTTGCCACTTCTCTGCCTGTTCTGGGAGGCCTGGGGACCCTCCCTTGGAGGGGCTGCGGGTGGGTTTTGGGTAATGAGACCTGGTAATTGAATGGTTTGTTCATCAAGTCAGCATCTGCTGGGGGCCAGGCTCTGTCAGCGCGGGGCACGCAGCAGTGAGCGAGGCAGACGCAGACCCTGCTCCGGGGGAGCGCGGAGGGCTGGCGTTCTAGTCGGGAGCAGAAGAAAACCAAGTAAATTAACAGAAAAGATAATTTCCCTGTGGTAAAGATGATAGAAAACTTGAAGGGCTAGGGCGGTGCTGTCCAACAGAAATACAACGTGGGCCACGCCTGTGATTTTAAGTTTTCTAATAGCCACACTAAGTAAAAAATTAATTTTAATCATGTATTTTATTTAACCTGAATGGATCCCAGATATGGCCATTTCAACATGGAATCGGTATAAAAAATATAAATACATTATTTTTTTCGTGTTAAGTCTTTGAAATCTGGTGTGTATTCTACGCTCACAGCAGGTCTTGATTCGGACTCACCCCATTTCAAAGGCTCTACAGCCACTTTGTGGCTACCGGACTGGACAGCACAGCATCCGAGGGGGTTGGGGACAAGGATGGAGAGAGCATCAGGAAAGGCTTCTCTGAAGAGGCAGAATTTAAGCTTAGATGTGAATGCTAAGGAGGCACTTAGCACAGTCACGGAAAGAGTGCTCCGGGTGGAGGAATGGCCAGTGCAAAGGCCCTGAGGCAGGGATGGATGAGGCGTGTTGGGATCCCGCAGGGCCAGGGTGGCAGGAGTGAGCACAGGGGGAGAGGGGTAGGATGGAGTATCTGAGAGGCAGGGGCAGGTCATGCCAGGCTCTGTAACACAGGGTGAGCAGCTTGGAACTGACTCTGGGGGTGACAGGAAGCTGTTGGAGGCTTTTAAGGAGAGGAGTGACTGGGTAACCTAATGTGTGGCGACCAGGTCTTTGGTGGGGAGAGGGGGAGACAGGGGGACCAGGGGGGAGACCCAGGTGAGTGAGGCTGGTGGCTCAGACCAGGAGGGGAGCAGGTATTCAGGAAGGGAGCCTAGATGGAGAAGAGCTCTGAAGAGCCAGGCCTGGGACCTCTGACCTCTAGAGGCAGGAAAAAGAGGGGCGACACCAAGCCCTCCTTGATTTGGTGTCATTCATTCATTCATTCATGCATTCACTGACACGCCCTCACAACTTATTTTTTGCGAGGCACTGTGCAGTGTGGGGGATACAGAAATGACTAGAACATGAGGTCTGGAGAGCAGGGGGCAGGACAGACTTGAAGCAAGTGACTGCGGTCACGCGGTGACAAGGCCTGTGAGGGCGGGGCTCCAGGGGCAGTGGGGCTGGGGGAGCAGCCACGTGGTGGGGAGGACCCCACTCAATGGTGGGGAGTCTCGAAAGGCTGTTTATGAACCCAAAAGCCACCCTCTGGCCCCCACCTGGGTTGTCCCGGGGCCAGAGGCTGAGCCTTAGGGGGGCTCCCAGCTCCCCTACTGCCCTTCGGGCCGTCTGCCGCGCCTGCTTTCTGCTGCAGCTTTGGCAAACAACCCTCTCTCTCTCTCCCCTTTCTCGGAGGCAGCTTGCTCGCCGCTTGCTTGCTGGGGGACAATACACCTGCCCAGGTTCTTCACTGGGGCTTCCAGGTCCTTAACCCAATTCCCTCCCAAGTGCCCCATCCTTTGGGGAAAAGGTTTCCACTCGTGCGAGGGTGCCAGGGCCTGCCACCTCTCCTCACGTCGCCGCCTCTGGCGTTTGAGCCCCTGAACTTGGGTGTAACCAGCCTGCGGGCTGCCCCGGTCCTGTCACTGCCCCAGCCAGAGCCAGGCTGAGCGGGGCTGTCACTGCAGTGAGCAGAAGGGAATTCCTGACAGTTTGGGACTGAATTATGCTGGAGGGCGGAGGGGACCAGAAGCTCCCAGCCCGTGGATGCCTCCCCGGGGCGGAGCATCACCACAGGTTCCGCTGGGGAAGACACACTCGGCCACACGTGGGGACCAGGGACAGCTGGTGAGGGGCGGGGCAGAGGGGGCGGCCGAGACAGCCTCGCTTTTCTCTCTCCTGATCTCCATCTGTGGGGGGAGTGAGGACACGAAACCTGAGGGCGGCGCTCCTCTCCCCCCACATCTGTGCCGGCCCCAAACCCAGTGACAACACCATCGTGTCTGCTGATGGTGGTCAGGCTCCCTCCCCGCGGGTCTCCTCGGAGGCCAAATAATTGAAATTTACCCCATTATGTATTTTTTGGCTTAGCAGAGGTTAGGCCTTACATATTTTTATGATTTGTCCTGATTTAAAAAAAAGAAGTATTGCATGGGGGTGAACTCCATGTATTTTAATTTCTCTTCAGAGAAATTTTTCTTCTCCAGTCATTCTTTTTAGAAAAAATCAAGTCTTTTAAAAGAAAAATCTGTTTCTGGTTGATTTAAAACGACACGCGGGACCGGCCCGGTGGCGCAAGCGGTTAAGTGCGCGCGCTCCCCTGTGGCGGCCCGGGGTTCGCAGGTTCGGATCCTGGGCGCGCACCGACGCACCGCTTGGCAAACCATGCTGTGGCAGCGTCCCATATAAAGTAGAGGAAGATGGGCACGGATGTTAGCCCAGGGCCAGTCTTCCTCAGCAAAAAGAGGAGGATTGGCATGGATGTTAGCTCAGGGCTGATCTTCCTCACAAAAACAAATTATAAATCAATAAAACGACACGTGCTTCCCCGGCCAGCTCAGTGGGGGGAGCAGGAGACTCTTAAAGTGCCAGCTGCTCAGCCTGCTGATCCCTGGCCGATCCGCCCTGCCCGCCACGGCCCCCCCACCCCTGATTCCTCTCCACGGCCTGTTTTCCGTGGACAAACCCTTCTCAGCTTGGCTTCTCCATCCGGCCAAGTGTGTTTCCCAAAGGCCCTTGTACTTCTGTCTCTGGTGAAGGGCGACGTTACTCCCCAAATCTCAGCCAACGCCAGTCATCAACCGTGTTGGCTCCAAAATTCTGCTCTTTGCTTTCCGAAAATCGAAGAACCACATGAAACCTTTGGTATTTGGCTGCAACGAAACTATAAATTAGCTTGGTTATCTTCTAGGAGAAATGCTATTTATTTTGGAGTGCTAGTAAAAAGGGCTCGAAGGATAAGGAGGCCGTCCAGGCCTATTCTGAAATCCTGATGACATCAGCCCCCAAGGGCACTGTGCTCCATGAAGCAAGACTGTAGGTGGGTACCAGGTAACGCCCCACACCCCGCCTCCCTGTCTCCTCTGCCGTAGCAAGTAGAACTCTGGCGGCTTGAAACTTTGGATCTTACACATTTCTTCAGCCTAAACTTCCCCTGGAGTGTCCACAGACTGAAAACACATATTTGTATATTTTGCTTTTGGAGAAACAGCCGTCTCATGCTCTGAGTGAATGGCTTGGATCCCAGGTGTCTTAGGAGATGGAGGGCGACCAGTGATCTGTGGGCTGGTATCTTACTTGCAAGGTTGTATTAGAAAGGCAGGGTCGAGGTTTAGTCCAGCTGCTTCTCAAACCTCTGGTGCAATAGCCTCCTCTGGGGAAGTCTGCTAAAAATGCAGATCCCTGGACATTCTGCGGGACCTCCTGGAGTAGAATCATGGATGGGGCCCGGGAATCTGTATTCTAATGGGCCCTAAGGGGATTCTGGTGTAGATTGGTCTAAATAAATCTGGGATGACTGATCGAGAAAAAAGAATTTAGGCATTAATTGAGCACCAACTGTATATCCAGGACTCTGCGTGGGGGTAGGGTTGCCAGATTGAGCAAAAACAAACGAAAAAACCAAGAAACAACAACAAAAGGATGCCCAGTTTAAATTTGAATTTCAGGTAAATAATGAATGATTTTTAGCCTGTGTCCCGTGCAGTTATGGGGACATGCTCATACTGAAAACTTATTGTTGTTTACCTGAAATTCAAATTTAACTGCACGTCCTGGTTTTATCTGGCATCGCACCTGCGGGAGTAGGCTCGTGCCTTTGGGGGTCCACGTTCTCCTCTGTCGTGTTCCCGCAGGTCTGAGGTCCTAGGAGAGCCGAGTCCCGCCGGCTGGGGACGAGACAGGCAGCGCTCCAGGCCTCGGGATTTGGGGTTGGGCCGGGCTGAGTCGCTCTGTGGTTATGCCTCTGATAGTAGCTGTTATTTTGGTTTCTGAAAAATGCGCCGCCCTCATGAGCTTCTGGGGCTGGGCCCGCTTGGGTTTCAATAGCTTTCTCAGGAGCCACAGAGCGAGGAGGCAATGACCCTGCCTTCTGGGGCCAGGCGGCTGCCTCCAGTTCGCTTTGATCGCGGGCTGGAGGGGGAAATAAAAGAGAAAACGCAAAGTGGTGGGCGCTGTGTGTTTGCACTGGCAGGTGCTGCAGTCCTGTGGGGGTGGGGGGGGGAGGGAGAGCTGTGTCCCCAGCCGGGCTCCAGGGGCTCCTCCTGCCCGTCTGGGAATAGGAGGGCAGGGCCCGGCCACATCAGGGCTGAGCGTTAAGGGGTGTCCCCCTGACGACGTGGTGCCCGGGCTTGAGGGCAGGGTGTCCTAGCTGGAATTCCTTTCCTTCCTGTGTCAGGAATCCCTCTGGGCTGCCTCATTACGTGCAGTCCGGCCCATGGGCACCCCTGCCCCTTCCAGCCACCACTCCCTTCTGCAGAAACTTGCTTGCTGTTCTCAGGGTGCACGGGGGTCCCCAGGCACAGAGAACGGGGTCAGTCACTAGCACAGATAGAGCTGGGGGTGGAGAGGTCGGAGCCCCACGGCTGCACCTCCCTGGACACAGCCGGGATTCCTGCGCCCCTCCAAGTATAACAAGACAAACTGGGGTCTCCTCTCTATTTTGCCAACTGAATCCAATTTTCAAGCTATTAGGGAAGCTTTTGACTTAAAGAGATTCTACTGCTCTGCCTTCTGGAAGGCAGCTCAGTCTCCACCCCGGATGACACCCCCTCCCCCCAGTCATGTGTGCCTGGGGAGTGTCCTACAGTGTCCTGTAGGCTTTGGTTGGGGGGCAGGCACCCGGGAAGTGGCCAGAGGTCCTGGAGACCTGGAATCCCTTCAGGGCAGCCTCCAGCCCCTGCTGAGTTTCAGCCTGGGTCCCTGGGGAGGCCCCACTCCTTGCCCTGCACCTGGGTGTGGGGGCGGCCTTGAGGGGCTGCCTGGCTTGGGAGGAGGCAGGAAATGGGGCCTCCACTAGCCCAGAGGGGTGTTTTTATGTGAATAAGAAAAAGACAGCCCTTTGTGCAGACACGGCCGGCTCTAGGGCAGAGGGCTTGGCAGAGTATGACAACCCATTTGCACCCCCTTGGCTGGGTGCCCTTGTACAGTGAGCAGCCTGGACAACTGTGCAGGGCAGCCCTTCTGGGAAGTATTCCTGGGCCTTTCTTATCTTCTCATTAATCTGTCTCCCATTCCAAGTCCTCATTCCTCAGTTAAATGAAAGTAGAAGGGACCACGAGGAGGAGGAATCTGCTTCACGTTCTGGTTCCTTGAGGGTCTGTTACGTGTGTCTTTCTTGGGAAAGCAGTTTCCGCTTTCTACGTTGGAGCGAGGCTTTCTCAAGTCGTGGCTCTCTGGGCCCACATTGCTGAGATCCTGGCCAGCCCTGGGTGTCCCATGCTGCCTGTGTGTGGTGGTGGTGGGGGGCTGGTCTCACTCTGTCCTGGCCTCCCCTCCTGGCCCCTGGCTTCGGTGTTGCTCCACCCAGAAAGCCTTGTGTCCGTCCCGGAGGGGGAGGAGCCAGGAGCCCTCTCCCCTCTGTCCTGCCCCCGGGGTTTGTGAGCAAGGTGCAAGGGAGGGGGTGCTTGGAGGGGGCAGGGAGGCCTCTCCCCTCTTCAGGTGAAGGAAGGCTGAGGGGGATGAAGAGTTGCCCCCAATTCTTATCATCACTGCTATCTTTAAATGTTGTTTTGAGAAATTAAAAAATATATGAAACTAGATAAGTGACCATATCTGAGTTCCCTCTCCCCAGACTCAGCAACATTAATTGTTAACATTTTTAATATTAATCTTCACTCTGTTCCACCTCTTCCGTCTGTGACCTTTGCCCCTCTCCAAGTCAGGCCCCTCCCCTGCTCCCCAGAGCGATGCTCGCAGGACGTTGGTGTGGGTTTTCCCCTCTGATTCTGTGTATATGTAGCCGTGAACAAGAGATAATTTACAGAGCGACCTCAGTGCTGTCACAGGGTATGTGTCTGCAGCTGGCTTCCCCCTCATTTTTTGGTTGGTGACAGCTGTCCAGGTCGAGTACCATCTTGTGACGATATTTAGAAGTGCGCTCTCCCATGGATGGACACTTAGGTGGTTTCCCGTTGCTCTGGGTTAACGGTATTGCACATCAGCCTTGGACCCCTTGCTCTGCCCTACTCAGTGTTTTAGGCAAGTCCCTTTGGGCCTCAGTTTCCCCATCTCTAAATGGGGTGGGGGCAGGGCAAGATGGTGTTCCAAGAGGTGGGGGCCGTTGTCACGCCCCCCAGGGTCTGTAGGTCACTCCAGCCTCTCTCACCTGAGCTCGACAGACGTGCTGCTGATGGGGACGCGAGGGGGGTGTCCGTGCTGGGGGAGGACGTGGCTGCTGGGCCCGGCGGGGCTGGGTGTGCGGGCGGGGCTCGGGGCCGGGGCTTGGCCGTCAGCTCCCCCTTTCTCCACAGGGTCCCGAAGATGCCGTGTGCCAGCCCAGCCTGGCTGCTCAGCCGGACCCGCTCCCTGGCCCCTGCACCCCGCTGCTTCAGGACTCTCTCAGCGGACAGCCCACCAGCCCCCCAGTGTGAGCCCCCCACTGCCACACGCACGTCCCCACACTGCACCCCCCCCGCACGTGGACACACGCGTGCACAGGTGTGTGCCGGCACTCAGGGATGGAGCTGCTGCTGAGAGGACTTGGGGAGACGCTCGTCAACAAGGACTGTTCTGGAACCTTCTCTCCAAGTGACCCACAGGCAGGGCCACAGTGCTCTGGGCATCGGGTCCCCTCCCTTGGGTGGGCTCTTGACAACTCACGCCACCCCTCCCCGGTCGTCCTCTCCATCAGTCTCAAAACAGTGCAGCCCCTCCTGGTGGCCCCCACGGGGACCAGGCTTCACCGCGAGGGCCGGCCACTGTCCTGACATCCCACCCGGAGTGCAGACTTCCTGTGCCGAAGCTGGGTGGGCGGGGCTGCACCGCCTGTGTCCGGGTCCCCGCAGGACCTGATCTCCCTGAGGCCACCCGGGCGCCGGGTGTGGGTGTCTGGGCCCCCTCCTCCGGCTAAACTGACATCGCCCTGCAGACCGAGCCGGCCGCCCCGGCGGGGGTGGTGGGGGCTCTGCCCAGAGCTGCCCCCCAAGGGCCCTCGGCTTCCCAGTGCAGGGCAGAGGCGGGGGGCCCGGGGCCGGCGGGCGGGGGGGAGACCCGACCTCCCGGGGCTCGGGGTCTCTGGGGCAAGCCTCTGTCACTTTTCTACTGAAAGAGAAATGAATTTTATTGTCTTTTGAAAATAATTCACTATTGAACTAATAAACCTTTTAGAAAAGCTAACGCTCGCGTCTGTGACAGCCTGTTTGCGGGGGGGGGGGGCTTCCTGGGAAGATCTGTGCTCTTCTTTTCTTGGTCAGTAGCTCCCTTCTGGCGGCTGCCGCGGTGTCTCTCAGGGACAGGGCTGCTGGCATGCCTGCCTTTCTGTTCTCAGATTTCAACCTTGTGTCTATTTAACGTTGCATATAAATCCCGCAAAAATGCAGGTCTTGTCTAGAAAGAGCAGGATCCCAGGCCCTTGGGACCGTGCCCCAGCCCCCGCGTAAGTGCCTCTGTCCCTTTGGCGTGGAGCCCGCCAGGCCGTTTGTGCGTTTGTATACACATCGACGTGCCCGCAGGACACGCCTAGTGCCGTCCTGGGCTCTTGCTTTTTCTTGTTACAGAAACGGCAGAAAAGAGAAGTGGGTAATCTAACCTCTGCCTCTTACTGGTTTTGTGACTTTGGGCAAGTCCCTTGACGGCCATGTGCCTCAGTTTCTCCACCTCTGATATGGAGATAATAGCACCTGCCTCTTAGAGTGGCATCGTGACGATTCAGTGAATTAACACATGGAAGGCTCTTAGGACACAGTGGGCCCCTGGTGGGGGCTTATAGGTTTGCCATCCTTATTATCTATTATCGTTTATCATTCTTGACTTTTTCCGCCCCCGTTGGACACTGTTCATCTGTTCCTGTCTTGGAACGTTGTTCCCGGTTCCTACGTGTTGAGCCCCCTCATTCTTTTTAACGGCTGCGTAGTCGCCAAGGTACAGACGATGATGCCGCCCCCTCGATGGGGGTCTGAGTTATTTCCAGTTTTCCCATGTGGCAAAACAGTGTCCTTTCCCTCCTTCCCTCAATACTGAGCCCCTGTGATCCACAGGGCGCCGCCCCAGGAGGTGGGATGTGACAGTGACCGAGACAGCCTCGGACGAGCTTCTCTCGGGTGGATACAGAGCAGGAGTCGCACGGTCTCTGGGCATGCCCTTTCGGCCCTACTGGACATTGCCTGATGACCCCGCAGCAGTCGGGGCGCCGCGATGCCGCAGGGGCTCGGGGCAGGAGACTGGCCTCATTTCGGTGCTGGGTCCTCGAGGCGGTGGTGGGTGGACCCAGGACTCCCAGGACTTGGGCTCGAGCCTGCCCCTCCGCCTCTGCGCCCGGCACGCCCTCGCCCACGAGTGTTGACATCGAAAAGCTTTTCTCTTATGTTAAAATAGTTGCAAAGGATGAATTTCCTGACTATTGTCATCACTGATGTTTTAAAATAAAACCATGTCATCATCCTTTTAAATGGGCCCCATGAGATCTGGAGATGATGGTGAGATGGTACTCAACAGCATTTTAAAAGGATACACAAACAAGCTCTTGTAGTCAGAAATTTTAGCCTCTTCCCCCTCGAAACTTTCCTTCTTTCCCCTTAGAATTTTAGCTAAATGTTATATAATCTATGCCTTTAGGTCTTATTAATCATTCTGTTCTACTTCTCTGCAACATAAATAGCTATTTAAGCTGAAACGGGTATTTTTTTTTTATTTTTTGTTTATTGCAGTAACATTGGTTTATAACATTGTAAAAATTTCAGGTGTACATCATTATACTTCTATTTCTGCATAGATTACATCATGTTCACCACAAAAATACTAATTACAACCCATCACCACACACATATACCGAATTATCCCTTTCACCCTCCTCCCTCCCCCCTTCCCCTCTGGTAACCACCAATCCAATCTCTGTCCCTATGTGTTTGTTTACTGTTGTTATTATCTACTACTTAATGAAGGAAATCATATGGTATTTGACCTTCTCCCTCTGACTTATTTCACTTTGCATTATACCCTCAATGTCCATCCATGTTGTCACAAATGGCTGGATTTCATCGTTTCTTATGGCTGAGTAGTATTCCATTGTGTATATATACCACATCTTCGTCATCCATTCGTCCCTTGATGGGCACTTAGGTTGCTTCCAAGTTTTGGCTATTGTGAATAACGCTGCAATGAACACAGGGGTGCATGTACCTTTACAAATTGGTGTTTTCAAGTTCCTTGGATAAATACCCAGCAGTGGAATAGCTGGATCATATGGTAGTTCTATCCTTGATTTTTTGAGGAATCTCCATACTGTTTTCCATAGTGGCTGCACCAGTTTGAAATGGGTATTTTAATTTTTTCGCGTGACCCTAAAGGTTAAATGTTTTTTCGGCCTGGATCACCGTTCCACCATAGGAACACAACTGATCAACAATATCAACACGTTTCACATTATGTTACATATCAAACAAAGAAGTAAACTTTATTGGAATGCATCTCCTTTTTATATGTATTTTATATATTTTTGAAGTTGACAGACTAGAATCAATGTGTGTGGGCAGTTCTAGGAATTGTAACACAGGTATAGATCCGAGTGACCACCAACAGCCGAGACCCAGGACGATTCCATCACCGTCCACGGGTCCTCCACTTCCCTCGCTAGGAAACCCTCCAGGGAGACCTCACCTCTGGCAACTGGGGAGTTGTGCCTTTTCCAGAATGTCATAAAAATGGAATCATACAGTGTGTAGCCTTTTGAGACTGGCTTCTTTCACTGGGCGTCTAGTCTTGAGATTCATATACGTTGTCGCCTGTACCAATAGTTGGTTTCTTTTCATGGCTGAGAAGAAGTGCATTGCGTGCATTTACCACAGGTCTTAACCATTCACAAGTTGAAGGGCATTTAAAGTTGCTTCCAGTTTTTGGTGGTTATGAATACAAAGCTGCTGCAAACATTCGTGTACGTATATTTTCATTTCTTTCGGTAAAATAGCTAGGAGTGGGATTGCTGGGTCAGATGGAGACTCTGTGTTGAACCTTTCGCGGCTCTGCCCGAGAGTTTTCACAGCGGCTGTGCTGCTCTGCCTTCCCACCAGTAACGGGGGAGGGTTTCCCATGCTCTGCATGCTGGCCGGCACCCTAATATTTTCGCTTTTTAAGAATTTTAATCATTCATAGAGGCATCTCATTGTGGTTTTTATTTGATGGGAAATACATTTCATAATGAGACGAATAAGAGTTCCTCTCCACCCTCAATTAATTCGTGTATCCATGAATGACTATTCCTTATTGCTAGAATTAGACAAATTTTGTCATCAATTCTTATTTTTGTAGATGTGAGAGGAGCCTTATTTACATAAATATGTAGCTGGGAGTGGAAGGAATGTCCCCATAGCAGTGTCACTCAATTCTTAACTCCTGAGTAGACGGAAAAAATCAGATGGTAATCTGTCATCAGAAAGCACTTCACTCATCTGTCAGCTGACTCCATCTGACCGTCCTTCCCATCTGGAGAAAGCAGCCAAGTGGAAACCACTTACTTGCAAAAGGATTACTCAATCTTCACATTAGTTCTCGAAACCAATATTTGGGGTGTCCCTCCGGTGGGGGCTGGAGGGCGGGGGGGGCGCTACGCCTGCCTCCCACTGAGTAGGGGGGGCCTCGTGAAGGGGCCGGAGGAATGGCCCCTGTGGCCTGGGCCCACTCTCGGGAGACCCGCAGGGGGAAAGCTCACGGGGTCCAGGCCCAGAAGACGGTTCCCCTAACCCCCTGTCTTCTCCTCGTGGGAAGGTGAGCGCAGCAGCGGTCCCCAACGTTAGATAGATAACCCGAGAGGATCAGTGACCTCCACGTCTGAGCCTCATTACAGACGTTTCTAACTTTTGCATTCAACTCTATCTGCTCACAAAAAACAAAACAGAACAAAACCCACAAAAAACTCCATAAAGCATTCTGCTGTGCGTGCACATGTGTGTATATGTGTGTGTGTGTGTGTGCCCCAGGGGGACAGAGGGCAGAAGAGCTGAACGTGCCCTCCACGTGTCTCTGAGCATCCTTGTACGGTTTAAACTGGTTTGCGTTTTGCTACGACCTTGGTCCCTAACCCAGCCACTCCTTCATCCGGGGCTCAGCCAGGAAACTGCCCTCTCAAGGCTGGAAGGACGGGCTGCGGACACCTTAAGGGACACGGAGTCAGGCTTCAGCGTGGCATCGGCCTGAGGAGCTCTCAGGAGTGTCCCTGACTCCGAGGGGCCCACGCTCTCACTCTATACCCCAACCCCACCTACTGTGTGGCTCCGCCAACTTAATATTTTTCTTTAATTTGACTCAATTTTTTCACTTAAAGAATTTTCTTTTAAAAGAAAAGCAGTTGTATCTGAACTTGTGGGTCCAGTGGGCAAGTTATGTTTTTCCAGGATCCATTAAAACAGATACATCACGGTTAAAGACGTTCATCCAGGACCACTGGACCTGCCCTATTCAAGGACTCTGCCCTGTCCCTTATTGTGTGCTGACTGCCCCATCTTCCCTCTCTGCTTGTGGAATAAGTGTTACCCCTGTGTGGATCGTTGCCCTCCTTTCTGTCTCGCTCAGTCCTGGCCATCATCAAAGGCTCAATTCCAGCCATGACCCCTCCTCCAGGCAGCCTCCCTGAATGTTTCTGCCCACTCAGCTTTTCCCTGTCTTGGAATTTCTGGGGCACTGTCTGTACCCTAGATCTTCTAGAATGTTCTAGAATACTAGAAATCCTAATTCCAGTTGCTGTAGTCCCAAACCCCAAAGGCCTGTGATGTAACCCCTAGTACCTGAAATTGTGCCAGAAACTGGAAGATGCTTAACCAAGACGGCGACTCCCTTTCCTCGGCATTCCTTTGCCCACTCAGATGGCCATTCTTTCCACAAATATTTATGCACTGTTCTTCCTCATTTGACAAAAAATGAGAATAATCTAATACTTGCCCGGCAGGCTCAGCGTGGAGCGCAAAAGAGCAGGCGGCTCCACGGGAGGGGTTCGGGTGGGGACCCTGCATTCAGGCCCACTGATCCGGAGCTGTCTGATGTCACTGGGGTCTCTCCCCGGAGGCTCTGCCAGCCTGGGCCCCGGGTCTCCCGGCTCCCCGCGTGTCCCGTGTGGTGCGCTCTCCACGCGGTGGCCTGGGAGGGCTTTCTGCAAGTAAAGGCCGCAAGGTCCCTCCCTTGCCTGCATCTACGCGCGGCTTGCCCCCCTCTGACACCAAGCCCCCCTCTCGGGGCTGCTGGGAAGATCCCCCCCTCCCTCCGCCCCGGCGCTGGGCTTCTGGGCAATTCCCGGCGCGGCCACTGGGGGGCGAGCTGTGCACACAGCTGCTCAGAGGCCGCGTTTTACGCGGCGCTGCGGATGACGCTCAGGGTGGTCCTTAAATTGGGGGTGTTGGGGTCACAGCCTGGCTTCAGGAACTTGTAACCCCAAGCAATCGCATTTTATGCGTGTGTCTGGGCATTTTTTTCTAGGAAGCCTTTCCTTAATATTCAGATTTCCAAAGGGGCTTGGCTCTTTCCAAGGGTTTCGTGGGCAAGAGGGACGCCCCTCAAATAAAGACCAGGGTCACGTGACGTTTGCCTTTCCTTAGCGTGCAGGGAGGGGGCTCTGGCTCCGAGGCGGCGCCGGCTGCCAATCCCTGCTCTGCTCCCGTCGCTGGGCGGCCTCGGGGAAACCTGCAACCTCTCTGCGCCTTGGGATTCCCATCCATGAAGTGGGATGAAGCGTGCTGCTCGCTGAATCTTCCAGAACCCCCGTTAGGGTGGGATAGAAATGGACGTGTGAGCATTCTCGCTGGGGTCGAGGACTGCTGCGAGAGATCTCAGATGCTGGGCTAAGCATTTATTAGATACCTACTGCGTGCAGAGCACTTGCTGGGCACTGAGCTCTGAGAGGGCTGTGTTCACGCATCATGCGTTCATTCCTTCATTCCTTCAACGGATGTTTTCTGGGTGCCCACCCTGTGCCCCACACTCGCGTATATATTGGGAATTATCTTCCGCTGGGTCCCCCAGTTGGAGATGCTGAGACAGATTCCTGGCCACGGGGTGTCCCAGGAGGGCACATGGGGCCCTGGCAGCCTGAGGACAGTTCCCCAAGGAAGGCCAGCAGGTTCTGGGTTCCCCAAAGCTGGGGCGCATAAACTGTCAAAAGGCGTCTGTTTGGATCTGTTAGTGCACCAGCCTCAGTCACCTCAGAAAACCAGTAATGGACAAAGCAGGCTGGGTCCCTGCCCTCTCAGGCTTACACTCCAGTGGGGGACAGTGAGCAAGTCAATGAGTGAGTAGGGTAACTCCAGAGAGCAACAGGTGACAGGGAAGCAATGAAATCAAAGTGACATGATGTGAGGAGGTGTGTGGGGGTGCAACTTAGATGAGAAAGTGTTTCTAGAAGTGTCCTCTGAGAAGTGCCGCTTATGCTGAGTCCTGAAGGACTTGAAGGAATCCGGAAAGGGCACTTTAGGAACCGAGAACTGCGTGTGCAAAGGCCCTGAGGCAGCAACATGCAGATGGAAATGAGTGGGCGTGGCTGGAGTGTAGGTGGTGGTGGGGGTTTGGAGGGAGCCAGGTTGGAGTGTTAGGCAGGGCCCAAATGGGGCAGCGCCCTGCAGTTCGGACTTTAAGTACAATGGAAAGCACTGGAGGGTTTTAGGTTGGGGAGGGAAGGTGACCACTGTTCCCGCTGTGTGGGGAGTCGCCGCGGGGGCAGGTGTGGATGCGCAGGGACCCAGCAGGAGGCACTCCACAGTTTATAAAAC
>JABWHU010001772.1:847388-876607 GCA_014189135.1 Dicerorhinus sumatrensis harrissoni | reverse complement strand
CCCTCCCCCTCCCCCATCCTGCAATCAGGCCCTGGAGCCGCGCGAATGGCCTGCAGAGGCCTCGGCCACCAGGGGGTGCTTCGTGTCCACGCTCCGCAGGCACCCCAGGTCCACGGTCCAGGGTCCTGGGTCCTAGGCTCACGGGGGCGTCTCTGCAGTGAGAGGGCTGAGGGTCTTCTGTATTTTGAGGATCCGGATACATTAAAAGTAAAAGGTGAAAAGGTGACGGGCCAGGCTGCACCTGTGCTCCCCTGTGTGTTTACACTAAACAGGTGACCAGTTTCCGCTCCTGGAACCGCCCTCGGGACGGCGGGTGAGGTCACTGGGTCTGCAGGGATGTTGATCACAGCGTCAGCGGCGGGCGGGTTGTGGTGCCGGAATGGTCACCACCTTTTCAGTCTGGGTCTGTTCAGCCTCCCCTGAGAGCCGCTTCCGAGTCTGACCGTGGAGTTTCACGGATGCAGGGCCTGGCCACACGGCTGCCCTTGGTCCCCGGGATGGGATCAACCTGGTTAGAACTTTGGATGCCCAGCGGATATGAAATCTCTGATGCTGGCCACTCTTGGCCCCTTGGACAGAGCTGGGCCCCGGTGTACCGGCCTCCTCTCCTGAAACAGGCCATCAGCTGTGTGCCATGTGCTGTTTTAATCCTAGACGTGAGCTCGTTCATTTCCTCATAGCCCAGGAAAGTGCTGTTATCGTCACTATCCTCATGTTACAGATGAGGAAACTGAGGCACAGAGGTGCAGTAAACGTCCAGGGTCTTATGGCTGGTCGGTACCAGAGTCCACATAGGAACCTTGGCGGCCGGGTCCAAGGCCTGCGTGCCCAGCCTCTGCTCTGCACGTCTCCTCCTTGTCCAGTTACGGGACTCGTTACTGTTGCTGGCAACTGGAGACCCTACTTTCTCCTCTCTCCTCTGGAATGACCCTGGGGAAACCAGCTTCAAGGAATATCATTTCCAACCAAAGGTGCAGACCGGTCCTGACTCTGGAGAATCTGAGAAGTTGGGGAGACCAAAGGAGATTGCAAGACATTTCCCCAAATGCAACCCCAGTTCCGTCTAGAGAGACTCTGCACCCCCGGCGTGTGCCCCGACTCTGGAAAAGCTCCCGGCAGGGAGCATCCAGGCTCACTCCAGAGAGGCTGAGAGTGGGAGGGGAGGGGGGAGTAAGAACAATCATTTCTAAAAATACTGCTTGGCTCTCCAGAACCCGCAGCGAGCTTGAGAGGGAGGCAGGCGAGACGGGGGAAACAGCCCAGGACTTCTGAGTAGGGGCCCCTGCCCGGGGAGGGGCGTTTCTCTGACGTCCCTCTCCCAGGTCTCCGGAGAGGGTTCCAAGCCTGGCGTGTCTGCCCCGAGGGTGGAGGCCAGATGGCAGGAGCTTGGAGTCTGGAGTCGTGCGCATTTCCAAATCTCAGGGCACATTTGCCATGAAGCCTTAGCCGCAGCGAACTCGACAACATCCAGAAGTCCTGAGGGGGAAGGGGGGCCTTCACAGGGGGGCTGTTTGTTTTCCACTCTAAAGAACAGATGTTTGAGCAACATGGGCCATGATATGCATTTCTGCAGGCTGGATCTCGGTTACCTCCTCCGCATCCATTACGCAAGGGGCTCCGCTCCCCGGGGACAGCGTCTCGGCAGATGCAAGGGAACAACGTGGTGTGGAAGGTATGCGCGCTGTGGCCAGGCCTGCGGCGGTTTTCCAGGACTGTGGAACATTCTTCTGGTCTCGGGGCTTTTCCGTCTGTTTCCGTGACCTGCCCCATATGCTCTCTCCAGGCCGCAGGAATTTGTTCCATTTTTAGGGGACAGAGACTCCCCAACGAGACGCCAGCGTCTCTGGTCCTGCCTCTTGGCGTGCTCGGCCCTGTGGTCTCCGGCTGTGGCAGCAACAGCTGTTTGAGGGAAGGACGTGGGTTCTCCATGATAGCAGCCTGGGCGATGGGGCGGGTGGCTGGGTCTGGAAGCCGGAGCTGTTTGCTGAAGAGCCTGGACTCGGGGTGCCCCGCAGCAAGTCTCTGTGACCCCTGTTCTGTGCCCTCCTCTGTCCAGCAGGGAGTCTAACTCCTGCCTTGTTTATTTCCTGGGTCCTCGTGAGGGTTTGTAGAAGGACATTTTATGCACTTCAGGCTGAAAATAGTTTGAACAAACTGTGAAACGTGTCACTCAGTAGTCTTGGAACAGGCGCTAACCTCCAGGACGCGGCTTGTCTCACCAGGCCTACTGGAGCTGAGCTGTAATACCGCATGTCACCAGGCGGCGTCGCTGTCAGACACACCGGAGGCATTCTCGAGTGTCAATCGTTGTGTGGCTTTCCTTTACGTGTAAATCCAGCTTCTGCAAATGATGCGTGTGGACCAGCGGAGGCGAGTTCAAATGCAATGCAGAGAAGCCTGGAGGCCAGGGTGTGTGCACTGAGGGCTGGGTAGCTTGAGTGCAGCCGGGAGAGATGTGCCCCACTCAAGCTTAGCCAGAGGGCCGGTGAGTGTGGGCGGAGTGGCCATCCCTCTGCCTCCCCTGGAGCGACACTTTTAAAGGTACATGGTTGTTACCACTAAGACTGCCATGAAATATGTTCACGTGTGGACGGGAGGCTGTTAGACCTGCGGTTGAAGGGAGCGGCATGTGTGTGGGGTCCTGGGCTAATGACGCCCTCCCTCCGAACCCGGGCACAGGCGGCCCTTCTGTCCTCTGAGAGCCTGGCTTTGTCTCCACGCACGCTGACAGCTGCCTTATGGGACGCAAGTCTTCTTTTAAAAAAAAATTTCAAAAGATGGTTTTTAAAAATGTGAAATCTCCTGATTTTTAATCACTGGCAACAAATTCCAATGAAATAAAATGCTGTGGGTGCCAAACAAAACGGTCTTGGATGGGACTTGGTCTGTCCGTGTTCAGGCAGTAAGTACTTTGGTAGCTGTGTGATTTAAGTGTAGATGTCTGCGCCCCTTCCTGGAGGCATGTAGGTGGGTGTCTTTCATCAGCCGAATCCACTGAGTGTGTTCGTCTTATGTACAAACAGGGTGAACAGATCACACTTTGGGGTTTATAGATGGTAACAGCTGAGACGTGAGTGTCTAGAGTCAGAAACGGGTGTGAACCCTAGATCTGCTCTTTACTAGCTGTGTGTCCTGGGACAAGTCACTTAACCTCTCTGAGCCTCGACATTCTCATTTGTAAAAATGGGGATGATAAAAATGCCCATGTGTAGCCATCAGTGGTGTATACACTGAATATTTCTAACTTTCTGGGCCCAGGGGAGATGGCACCTCCTGCCCCCTTGTGGGCGGTTGGGATCGTGTGATTCGTTCTGGCCGGAGAGCTCAGAGAGGAGAATGACTTGTATCATTTCTGCTGCAGGGCTGAGACCTTAAGAACTCTTCCCTCTGCCGGGGTGACAGGCAGTGTCTACGGTGCTGGCTGCCCCGTCAGCCCGGACCCCAGAATGAGGACCACACGGGGCACAGCCCCAGGGTGACCTCCACAGCGCGAGCAGGAAATAAACCTCTGCTGCTTTAGGCTGCCGAGACCTGGGTGGGGTTGCTTGTCCCCGAAGCGTCCCCAGACCAGCCTGGCGGGACAGCCCAGCGTCCGTGTTGGGGGTATCCGTGAAATGTGCACGAGGGGCCAGTGTGGCGCGGAACGAGCGCCCGAGAAATGACCGCTTCCTCAGCCAGCCGACACACACTCATGGCGCACCCACGCCCCACGGCCTGGTCCAGGCCCTGGGGACGGGGTGGAGAGCAAAGCAGACCACAGTCCCCTCCCTCAGCTGGGCGACAAGGGAGACGGAGCCGTGAGCTCTGCTCTGGGCCCTTGGTTGATTGAAGGCCGGTCTGCAGACACCATCGGGGGGCCAGACAGGGACAGGGGAGCCCTCCCTTCCCAGGAGGCGGCAGGCGGGAGGATTGTGGCCATCCCGACACTCTCGGGCCAGGTCACCCATGGGGACATCATGACTGAGCCCGGCCTTGGGAGGAGGCCAGTATTGGCTTTGCCTGGGGAGCAGGCGAGGGGAGGCTGCAACACGACACCTCGGCGAGAAAGCGGGCTGGAAGTCCCCGCACACCCCAGAAAACCTAAAGGGTAAAGCTGTCCACTCGGGCTCCACCCCCTTCCAGGCATAAACCAGGAACTGTGGCAGAAACGGGGCACCAGGAATTGCTAAAAGGGCGCTCACATTTTTCAAGTGTCTTTTTCCGTGGTTGGTGCTTGCCTTATCTTATGTCTTTCGTCCCTACACAAATTCTACAAGGAGGAATTGACCCCATATTACAGAGGAGGAAACCGAAGCTCAAAGAGGTTGAGTGAGCTGTCGAAAGCTGCACAGCGAGGTATTGAGACAGCTGGGATTTGAACCGAGGTCTTCTGCCCCCAAATCCTATGTGTGTCCCCATGCTGACCCCTCGTGGTATTCTTGGGAACAAGCGGAAAATACAGACGATACAGTCCTGGGCTCCCTTCCCTTCTGCTGGAGACTCCGGCCAAGGCAATCTTCTATTGTTTGTTCTGGTTTTGATTATTTTTGCCTCTTGGACTGAAGAGCTACTGTGTGCTGGGCCCTGCGAAGCGCTCTCCCTGCGTGCCCTCATTCCTCGCTCACAACGACCCATAGGGGCCATCGCTGTCCTTATCCCCACTGTACAGATGAAGAGACTGAGGCTCAGAGAGGTGACCTGGCTTAGCTAGGTAGCCAGCTGGTATGGGGTGGCTTCATGGACCTGGGGACAAAGAGAAGGGTCAGAGGCAGGTAAAGGGTCTGTTAGCCTCAGGTGCACGTCCCCTGGGGGCCAGTCGGTGGGGAGCTGCCATGGCCTGCGTCTGTGGCGGAGACCCCAGGGCAGGCGAGTTCTAGGGTAACTCCAGGCTGGTGTGGGGTCATCTCCTAGGGGAGAAGAATGGCCTTGGACCAGACGAGAGGGTGCAAGCTAGTGGCCTGTGGACATGTTGACTTTGGCTGACACAGTGTTTTAAATAAAAGGGAAAAAGAAAACAACGAAATTAGCAGCCAATGTTTAAAAATCAGGGGATTTTGTGTAAAAATCTGCATTTCAGCTACTCTTGCAAAATCAGGAGATCTGGCCACACTGGGCCCTCGTGCCTGCCTGCCCACAGCTGTCCCCGGGTGGTTGCTGCCGTGAGAAGGGACATCTATTCTCTGGGTGCCGGGTCACCACGCGGGCCAGCCTCGCTCCCTCAATGCTGCCGGGCCCTGGTGGCCTTTGAGCTGGTGACCCTGTGCTGAGCCTGGACTCCTGGAACAGACTTCTTGTAGAAGCTGGCGGAGGGCTGTCCCGGACGCAGACACAGGAGCGCGTTCTGAGGAGCCGGTCCGCAGCGCGTGGACCCCTCTGATGGTGCACAGCCCGGGGCCCCGCGTGTCTGCTCTGTCGCCATCTGAAGGCAGCCCCTCCAGTCCGAGTGTTTTCTCTTGAGAAGCAACGTTGAACCGCGGGGAGCAGACCAGACGGAGGGGGGAGGCGGAGGTGATGGTGACAGTGATGGCTGTGCCCCTCCCCCGCAAAGACAGAGCCCGAGAACGTGGGACCTGAGCTGGCACAGGGGCTTTGCAGGTGTGACTGAGGTGAGGGCCTTGAGACGGGGAGATGGTCCGGGGTCATCCGGGTGACCCCAATGTCCTCACGAAGTGGGAGGCAGGAGGGGCAGAGGCAGAGGGGAGACGTGCGCTGGAAGCAGAGGTCAGAGTGACACTTTGAAGAAGGAGGAAGGGGCCGCGGGCCGAGGAACGCGGGCGGCCACGAGACGCTGGAAAGGACGAGGCCAGAGCCTCCCCACCAGCCTGCAGGAGGAACCCCGTCCTGCCGACGCTGATCGTGACCTCTGACCTTCCGACCTGTAAGAGAATAAGTTTGTGTTGCTTTAAGCCACGGAATTTGTGGAATTTGTTACAGCAGCGAAGAGAATCGAGTGCAGCGATGCCGCTGCGGCACAGCTGAGCCCAGAGCTGCGTCCTGTGTCAAGGCCCTGTGCCTCTCTCTGTGACGTCATTAGTCTCAATAACCCCATGAAGGAGGGGCTGTTACTATCGTCGTCTCCACTCTACAGAAGAGAAAGTGAGGCACAGAGAGGGTGAGCCCCTTGCCCCGGGTCACACAGCCAGCCAGCCCTCAGCGTGGACTTGAACCCGGGCCAGTGAGCTTCGGAGTCTGCCCTCGATTATAACCGAAGTCAGAAGTGCTGTACGGTCTTTGTGCCTGTGCTGAGCGATTCTTGTTGCAGGCCGTGCTGGTTACTCTCCTACGTAACCAGTCCCACCCGCTTCCATCGCCATCTCCCCCGGGTCCTGGAAAGTGACCCTGGGGACTCCCCCTCCTCGGGCTTCTGGCTGGTTCAGTTGAGGGGAGGCGTCAGCGGAGGTGGGAGGAGGGAGGCTGGGGTCTGCTGCCTCCAGAGCCCTCCCTGCTCCCGGGTTGGCGTGGCTGGTCCCCCACGCCTGCAGCGCCAGCATCCTGGCCTGGCGCCCGTCCTGTCCTCTACCTGCGGCCCAGCTCCTGTCCAGCCCTCCTCCCGGCTCCCACGCGCCCCTGTCTCCGGGCGTAATGTTCCTTCCAGCACCCCCCCGCCCGTGGGCCTGGGCGGCAACAGCTCCCCCCGCCCCTGCCTGGCGCTGCCCACGTCTCTGCCAATAATTCCCTCTATTAAAACCCTTGAGCCTCCGGGCCTGGATTCTCTTTCCTGCTTGATGTACGTGGACCATCTCAGCTCGTTCCCGTGGCAGCAGCCTCACGGGGCAGGTTATGAGCCCCTCTTACAGACGAGGAAACAAGGCCCAGAGGGGTCGAATTGCCCACCCAGGGTGACCAGCTGGCGAGTGAGGAGTCCAGGCCGCCCTCTCCCCCGACCCGTCCATCTCCCTAACCCCTGCTGTGACTGGGCCCACCCTGGGACCCTCGGTTTCCTCATCTGTAAAATAAAGAGGAAACACAGTAACCACCTCACAGGGCTGATGGGAAGATTTCTCTCCTTCTGGGCCGTCGGTTGGCACAAACCCGCCGAGACAGGGTTGGTTTTCATATTTACGCCCCTCTCCCCGCCGTCTAGAAGCTTAGCTCGGGCTCCATCTTTAGTGGTCGCCCCTGGAGGTGTAAACTGCGTACTTGTACATTTTCTTTGCAGAGCTGGCAGCCACGCCGTATTTCTAGACTCTTCTCAACCACGTCCAGGCTGCTGACTTCTCCAACTCCCCGCCCACCTTCCCTCTCGCAACCACATAGGCCGGGAGTCTCAGCCTCGGCTCCCCCACCTTTGTTCTGGATCATTCTTTGTGGGGGGCCCTCCTGGGTGCTACAGGATGCTCGCAGCATCCCTGGCCTCCACCCGCTAGATGCCAGTAGCACCCACCCCTCGGTCGTGACACCAACAAGCCGTGTCCACACGGTGTGCAGTGTCCCTGGGGGTAGTCTCCCTGCTGAGAACGGCTGGGTTGGAGTTTGCGTTTTCACTGGTTTGTGTCTGGAGCAAACGGGGCTTTTCAAAGCATGAATTCACTTGGCCCTTCCTGCCCCGAATGTTAACCTCAGGAGCCTGAGGTGGTTCTGAGAGCCTCGAAAAGCTGAGTCCGTGTCCACAGTTCCAGGAAGCTGTCCGTGTTTCCTTCTCGAGCCATCCGAAGCCTGTCGCCCCGCCCCGCCCCCGCCTCCTCGAACCCGGCTCCCTCTGAATGTCGGCGACTCTCCCGCTCTGAAGGCCCAGAGGAGCTGCAAAATGGGGTTTCCTCCTGCCGGCTCTTCCCTCGACCTTCCTGCCCCCGAACGGAACTAATTTCCTGAAAAAAACAATCACTGCCTGTCCCCTCTGCGCTGACAGTAAGCCGTTTTGCAGGACTGGAGTCGGCGGGCTGCTGATGGGTGGCGGGGGTGACAGGCCCTCTGAGTCTGGACGGTGGAGCCCAGCGGATGCCCTGAGATCCTCGCCTCCCCGCCGCCTCCCCACCACCTCTGAGCTGTGTCATTGAAGGGGCAGGACACACACAGGGCCCCCAGATACCCATTTGTCTCCCCTCATTTGCAAGCGCTGAGTGAACCCGTTCAGCGCTTCCCTGACAGGGCAGAACGCAGCTACTCCAAATGAGCTATTTCTGGGCCATTTTTTTCAGCATTACTTGCATATTATAATTAAGAGATAATGTCAGTGGAATAGAACATTGTCACCGGGTAACGGTCTCCTGCTGCTTCCGAAATGTCAAGGCAAAGTCACAGCATTTATCAAAAATAAATGTTGGCGGGAAGACGTGACGTTTGTTTTCGCAGCAGGAACATGAATCCCGGGACAACGAAATGGCAATGTCTTTATTTCTCTTCTCCAGAGTGATGGATGCCGGCCGATTCCCGTCGGATGGGTGGGGGTCTCGCGGGGCGGGGGAGGCCAGCTGGGGCAGGGGCGCCGGCTGCCGGGCCAGGTGGCCACGTTTGGGGGGGGTTGGGGGGGGTGGTTCTGGCTGCCCTGTCGCTGCCCAGAATCAGCAAATTCACTGACGCGCTGGAGGAGGCCCCCGATTGGGCAGGGCGGCTTCTGCAGCCAGCAGGGGCCGCCGATGGGGTGGGGAGAGGGCGGACATGTGGCGGAGGTCCTCCTTTGCCAGCTCCTGGGTCCCTGGGGAGCTGCTGTGATGACGGAGCAGGACCCCGGGATAACCTCAGTTTCCGCATCGCCACTCACGGGGGAGGCAGCCTGGAAAAGGGCAGCTGAGACAGCCGGGCCCCGGTGGCCCCTGGCGATCAGGGACCGTGTGCACGGCACTTGGGCCCGGGGACCACTGACTGTCCGGGCCGCCTTCCCGGCCGGCCGGGGTTAATAGCATGCTCAGCTGACACCGCTTCCGCCCTGCTGCCCCCGTGACGTTTCCCAAGTGCACGTCTGATCATGCAGCGTATGGCTGAATCCCCCGGGCCCTGGATAAAGTCCCAGCTCAGAAATGGCTCTGGCACCACTTCCCCGGTGTCCTTGCCGTTCTTAAAGCAGCCAAGCTCTGCCCCCCCACCAGCCAAGCACCCTCGTTCCCGCCCCCTGGGAGCCCCTCCTCTGCTCCTGCCTACACACAGCCCCCTACCTGGCCGCCTCTTCTTCGGGCCTCCATTTCCCCTCCTCCTCCAGGAAGACTTCCCTGGCCTCCCAGGCCTTGGATACGTGCCCATCCCACGCCCTTCCCTCCTCTCATGGCCCCTGAACTTGAGCCTTTCACAGCACTGAGTCACAGCGTCTTAGTCTGATCCCCTCTGCACTGTGGGCCCCAGGAGGGCCTTGCCAGCAATTCTGTCCCTGGATAGAGCAGGTGCTTAATAAGTACGTGTTGGAACAGTTGAATGAATGAATGAATGAATGAAGGTCTTTTATGTGGGTTTGTATCAGTTGTCTCTGGGCAAAATGACGCAGCATAACAACTGGCCCCAATATCAGCGACCTCGAACAGTAAGCATTTATGTGGCTCATGAGTCTGCAGGTCAGCGACTGAGCTGGGCTTGGTGGGGGTTCTTCTGTCTCAGCCCGGCTCACGCACACGTCTGGGGTCGGCTGGTGGTGGCTGATCTGGGGTGGCCTCAGCTGGGCTTGCTGGGATAGCCCAGCTCTGCACCGCGTGTGTCTCCTCCAGCAGGTGGCCTGGGTGTGACCCGCGGTGACGGCAGGGGGCAGGAGGGCAAGCAGAAACAGGCCAGCCTTGCAAGGCCCAGCGTGAGCTAGCACACCTGGACTGTTTTGGAGAAAGCCAGTCACCAGGCCCTTTCAGACCCGGGGGGCGGGGAGAGACACTCTCCCTCCCTAGTGAGAGGAACTGCAGAGCCACACGGCAGAGGGCGTGGGTACACGCAGGTGCGGAGCTGGGACCACCACTGCAGTCCGCCAGCGAGTTCGTCAATGCTTCCGGCAGCCCAGTGGGCGTCTGAAAAGTGCTGCACAGTGTGGCAGTTCTTCTGATGGTGACGACGATGATGGGGGGGTGTGGGGTAAAGTCACGTAGCGTAATGTTCACCGTCCTATCTATTTTGGGAACAGTTCAGTAGTGTTAAGTATGTTCACCTTGTGACACAGATCTCCAGAACGTTTTCATCTTGCAAAACTGGCTTTCTGTCCCCATTAAAGGCTAGCTCCCCGGCCCCCTCCCCCAGCCCCTGGCTCCCTCCATTCTGCTTTCCGTCTCTGAATCTGACTCCCCTGGCACTTCAAATGAGTGGAATCACACAGTGTGCGTCCTTTTGCGGCTGGGTGGAACGCAACCGCCGGTCCACACACTCGACAGAGCAGCGGCGGGCCGGGGCTCTGGGTCAGACGGCCTGGTTTGGGTCCCAGCTCCGCTGCTTCCTAGTTGTTTTCTGGGTGGAGTGGCCCTCTCTGAGCCGGTCTCCTCCTCCGTGAAGGGGGTGATAGTGTCTGCTCGCAGAGTGTGAGGCTGAGCGAGTGCGGGGTTTAGAACCGCCCGGCACCCTGCACGTGCTCAGCAGATGACACCCACATGTTGTTTCCTGCAAACTTCTCACCTGATGATGGGGCCTGTGTCACCGCCCCCGCCCCCGGGGTGAAAGTGCGGAAGCTGGCGGGTGGCTGGGAGTGATGTCTTCATCTCTGTGGGGATGCACCCAGAGTCTGTCTGCCCCGGGCAAACCCCAGGCACGGAGTGTGGGGACAGGGGCTGAGCCCCCTGCTCGGGGGCCTCGGGAGGGGTGGGGCTGGCGAGCACGCGGCCCCCGGCGGGCGCGCGGGGCGGGGGAGGGTTTCCTGCGCAGATGTTCAGCTGCCTGGTGAGAGGCCTGGGCCTGGCCGCCTCCTCCCCGCACAGACCGCCGTTTCGGCCTCGGCAGGAAGAGAGATGAGCTTGCGTAACAGAGGAGCGTCGGGTCCTTTGGGCTGGGCCTGGGAGGGGCAGGTTGTGCTGAAGCGGGCAGCGCAGGGGCAGACGGAGAGGCTTCCCGGCTGCTGGGCTGGGGGAGCCCGGTCCACCCGGAGGACGGCCGGGCTGGGGGTCACGGACGTGGGGGCGGCGGCTCCCCTGGCGAAGGGCACACAGGGAGGGGGCGGGGCCCTGTGACTTTGCTGTTTTCAAGAGACAGGAAGGAGGCTCCAGGGAAACCGCACTGCAGGGATGCGAGGCTGCAGGCAGGGACTCTGGGCCAAGCACGCGGCCACAGCGGCTGGCCCTCTCCCCCGGGGCCTTGGGGCCACTTTCTTCTCACCCCAGAGAGGTCTGTGTCCCCAGCACGCAGTTGGACCTGAACTTCCTGATCCAAGGGGATGGGTTTGAGCCGCCAGGGTGGGGCCTCCCGGGACCACTGGGAGGGCGGGAGAGACGACTGAGCACAGACTGGCCCACCCACAATCGGACCCCTGGCTCTGCTGTCTATCAGGGGGATAGAGATGGGATGGTCACCCCCCCCCCCCAGAGATTCAAGGCCAGGGCGGGGTCAGCATCGTGACTCGGGAGGGCTTCTGTGACCCCCATGTGCTGTTTGTGTGTCTGACCTGGTTTAGTCCTCAGGACAGCGTCGGAAGGGGGGCAGCGTCTCAGTCTGTCGACAAGTGTTTGCTGAGTGCCTGTGTCCCCAGCCCCGTTCTGGGAGCTGGAGAGCCGCAGAGACAGAGCAGATTGTGTTCTAGTGGAGGAGGCCGACATGGATCAAGGGAACAGAGACAGTGCCATCTGCTTGGGGTGGGGCACAGCTGGCTCCACTCTTCCCTCCCTGGGTCTGCGCCGTTTGCCGTGTGACGGGGGCCCTCTTCCCACCCGAGGGGCAGAGGGCCTCTCCCCACCCCTGCTTTGGGTGTGGCTGTGTGACCTGCTTTGGCCCAGTGGATGAGGTGGAGTGCTGCTGTGCTGGCTCTGTCCCTGCTCTCACAGGACCTGTGCTTTTCTCTACCTTCGCTGGCATGAGAGAAACACGCCCTGGACTGTCCCGCTGATCCTCGGAGTAGCAGAGCTGACCAGCCAAGCCCAGCCTGGATCAGCCAGGCGGCAGATCTGTAAATGATAACGCAAGATCGTTTTAAGCCACTGAGTTTAGGGGCCATTTGTCACACAGCGTATTGGTGGCAATAGCTGACTGATACACCAGCTATTGGTAAGGGCTATTATTAACCCCATTCTATAGACAAGGGAACTGAGGCCCCACGAGGTGGAGAGGGCAGCTTAACATGACTGAGTCTGTGTGGCTGAGCCCAGACAAGAGCCCAGCTGTCTCAACTCCAGCCTGTTTGTTCCTGCATTCAGCACATTTGCTTTTTTTTTTTTTGCTGAGGAAGATTAGCCCTGAGCTAACATCTGTGCCCACCTTCCTCTATTTTTTTTTTTTATATATGGGGCGCCTGCCACACATGGCTTGATAAGTGGTGTATATGTCTGTGCCTGGGATTCAAACCTGCAAACCCCGGGCCGCCGAAGCAGAATGCACCAACTTAACCACTGCACCACCAGGCCGGCCCCCATTCAGCATGTTTTTATCGAGCACCGACTCTGTGCCTGTAACTGTGCCAGAGGCTAGAGACAGCATGATGAGACAGACACTCCTTCTGCGAGCAACCTCCGCTAAAAGAGAACTTCTCTTTTCTTAGAGTTTCAACAGAAGTCCGAGACTTGAGTCCCTTCCCCCTGGTGTGTGTACCCACCTTGAACCCATCTGGGCCGTGACAGGACGAGGGGCTCCTAGTGGCCGGGCTAGGACTTGTGTCCATTCCCTGCTGCTGGGGGCAGGAATGACCCCACCTGAGCTGCGCGGGTGGGGCATGGAGGGGAGATGGTTTTCCCAAAGAAAACGTGGGTGCTGAGCCTTAGGAAGGGGGAGTAGATGCTGGGCAGAGAAGAAAACGATGCCAGACCCAGACCTCTGGGGCCTGATGAAGATCTCCCGGCAGCTCTGTGGTCCTCGGTGAAGCCCCCCAGGGTCCACGCTGCCCCGGGCCTCCCCTCCCTCCGCCGTGCCTCAAGGGAGTTCTGCCTGGCTCTCGGAAGATCCGAGGTGATTTATTCCTGGCATCTGCGCTGCCACTTGCTGCGAGGAGCTTTGCGGAACAATAAGTTACGAGGCCATTTATCTTGTTGGCGGCTTCTGATAAAACGAGCAGCCTGATCAGACAGGGCCTTTAACGAACATGATCAGGGCTGTTCATTTAGAAACCAGGAGACCTTAAAATTGGCTTTAATTGAAGGGGTTAGCAGCGCAGGGTTTGGCTGGTTTTCTCAGAGCAGAGACACCCCACCTCCAGGAAGGTCACAGTGACGGGCAGACTGGCTTCGAGTCTTGGCTCTGCCTCTGCCTTTGGCTTTGGGTAGGCTCCGTGACCTCTTCCAGACTTTGTGTCCTCATCCATGAGACGGAGCTGTATCTGTCAGCATCAGCTCAGTTATGTTGCAGTAACAAACAGGCCCCGAATCTCATGGCTTAAAACACCCCAAGTTCATGTCTCACGTGCCACATGTCTGTTGTGGGTCGGCAGGGCGCTCGGCTCTGCCCCTCCTCGCTCTGGGACCCCCACTGGTGGAGCATCCCATTCACTGTACGGAGCTTCACTGGGCATGGGGCAAATTGTGCTCTGGCTCTTAAAGCTTCTTCTCAGAAGCAACTTATATCACTTTTGCTCACATCTCATGGGTCCAGGCCAGCCACATGGCCGTGCTCACTTCTGGTGTGGGGGGGTAGAGAGGAAATACCCCACCACGTGACTCTTAGCAGGAAAGTCAGAGGGTTGTTGTTTATTAGAGACAGCCGTTCTGCTGAGCCATCCAGAAGGCAGGGTTTCTCTTCTCCCTCCTGGGGATGCTGATTATCTGACCCTCATTCATTCTGTGTTTCCCCGCCAGATTCGTCCCTCTCCCCCACCATTGCCAAGTCCATCTGCTGTGACTGTCTGTGCCTGCTACTGAGCATGAAAGCTGATTGGCCTGGCATTTGAAGAGCCCTATGCTGGCGCCTCTCGGGAGAGCCAAATCTGACCCAGAGCTGGTGGGCCCGGGTATTTCTTACCCCCACTGTGTCTCTAGAATCTAGAACAGTGCCTGGCACACAGTAGGTGCTCAATAAGGCTTGTTGCAGTTGTGAAATGACGCGCCCAGCACCACACACCCTGGAAGACGTCAGAGCAGGATTCTCGGTGCTCAGCGCCGCCGTCCCACCGTCCCGGCATTTACTGTACAGGCGTTTACCCGCTGTGTGCCGGGCCCCAGGAGCCGACTGCCCCGCACGCATTAGTCCCTTGATCCTTCAAACAAGCCCCGGGCTAGGCATCCCTGTGGCGGGACTCTCTTTCTAAAACGTTTTATGTTTTCCCCAGTTTTATTGAGATATAATTGACTATAACATTGTATCAGTTTTAGGTGTACAACACGATGATTTGATACATGTATATATTGCAAAATGGTCCCACAATACAGTTAACATTCATCCGCTCACATAGTGACACATTCCTTTTTCTTGTGATGACGTCTTTTAAGATTTACTCTCTTGGTGACTTTCAAATGTACGGTGCGGTATTGTTAACTTCAGGCAGGATTCTTTACTGGGATGTTCATTTGTGTTTATTCACCCCGTCATTTTCCCTCTTCCAATTTCAAGACAATATATGTAGCTCTTTGTATTTTCTGGAGTTTTGTTTTTACCAAGTGGAGAGTAGAACCTTCTGGAAGATAGTCATCTATCTGCCTTGTATTAATCTGGGCTCTCTAGAGACTCAGACCAATAGGATATCATTATCAACATCTATATCTCCATATCCTCTATATCTGTCTGTCTACCTACACTCTATCTATCTGTCTATCCACAGACATTATAAGGAATTGGCTCACGTGGTTATGGAGGCTGAAAAGTCCCACAATTTGCCATGTGCAAGCTGGAGACCCAGGAGAGCTGATGATGTAAGTTGCAATCCTGGGCCAAAGGTCTGAGAACAAGGAGAACTGATGATGTGAGCTCCTCCTTCCTGCCCTGCATCCAAACTCCAGTCTGACTCGGAGTCCAAAGGCGGGGAAGACAGATGTCCCAGCTTGAAGACAGTCAGGCAGAAAGAGTGAATTCTCTCTTACTCACCTTTTTGTTCTGTTCAGACCTTCAACTGATTGGACGAGGCCCAGCCACACTGGGGAGAGCAATCTGTTTTAGTCAGTGTACTGATTCAAACGTTAATCTCGTCTAGACACATCCTTACAGGGACACCCAGGATAATGGTTAACCAAACATCTGGGCAGCCCATGGTCCAGTCAAGCTGACACATAACATGAACCTTCACATGCCTTTTGTGAAAACCCTGTGTATTAATCAGGGTAGAGGCTCAGCTGCTGTGACCAAGAAACCCCCAAACACATTGGTGAAAACGAGAGAGGAGTTTGCTTCTCTCCTGGAAGAGTGCCAAGGGCAGTGAGAGCCAGGGAAAGGCAGGAGCTGGGCTCTCAGTGTTTGGGGACCCTGGTCCTTCCGTCTCGTTGTTCCAGCAACCCCAGGCTAAGGTCCTTCATGGCCTGAGTGAAGCGGAGTACAAACCAGGTCCACGTCCAGCTCTCAGAAAGTGGGAGAGAGAGAAAGTGGCGGGCAAGCAGCTTCCTGTCGAGCAGGGGTGTGAAAGCTGCACAAACGTTTCCGCGCATCCGATGGGAGCAGGGGAGCTGGGAGGGCGCGGCTCCGGCTCAGAGGCCCTGTCCCCGCCACAGTTCTCTTCCGGCGGGACGGGCGGCGTCCCCGCCTCGCTGAGGAGTGGGTGTTGGCTCTGGAGGGGGAGCGAGACAGGGAGGGAGACTTTCACGGGGCTGGAGTCACCGGAGGGAGGCTGGCCTGGTGACCTCATTCCATGGCGGTGCCCCAGGAGGTGACAGGATGTGGAAGCTGCACCAGGAAGGGGACACCCTGCGCAGAGAGGGCCCCGTGCAGACCAGCCCCTCCCCCGCCGCAAGGGTGCTGCATAGCTCCACCCCCAGGGGCCGCACGGGCTGGATCCCACGCACCTCAGGGTCCTCGGGGAGCCTGTGGCCAGAGGCGCCTCTCGGGCATTGGCTCTCTTACCCGACGGCGCGGAAGAGCCCCGATCCTGAGACCGAGACCGAATTTTCTTGGAATCGGCTCTACATCAACTGGAAAGAAGTAAAAATTGGTTCCCTCTTGCAGACCTGGGTTTTTGCCCGAGATGTACACCCAGTGTGTTAATGTCCCCCTTTCATCAAGTGAGGAGACGAGCTCAGAGATGTCAGGTCACTCCCCCGGTCACACAGCAAGTCTGTGATCAAGTGGGATTTGGAAGGAGGCCTGCAGTGTGCAGACCCACGTGCACTGCTGCACCGTCCTGTCCTGCTTGGTGTGCGAGCCCCGTCTGCAGTGTAGACGCAGGGCAGGAAGGAGGAGCTGGGGGTGTGGAGGATTCTGGGTGTCTGAGGAGAGGGCTGTGATGTGGGATGTAGGTTTGCCGGCCTTTCTAGAAAGTTCAGCAGGCCGCACCCTGGGAAGCCTCTTGGAGGCTCTTACATATGTACGTCTCAGAAGCAGCAGGCTGTTTTCTCAAGCTGTCACCTGCTGTCACCTCCCCACGCCAGGCAGGGCTGGAAGCGGCTGGTGAATTATTCAAAGCTGCTCCTACATGAGCCCCCTCCCTCGCTGCTCCTCCTTCCGGAAGCATCTCTTGGGCTTGAAGAGGAGTCAGAAGAGGCCGTGTGGACGAGAGCTAAGTCTGGTCTGCCGCTTCTGGGCCAGGCTGGGTGACTCACCTCTGAGCCTCATGTCCTCGTCTCTAGAAGGGACTCAATAACACGATTGCAGGGACCATTCACAGAGAAAACAGGTGGACGTTTAGCTCTGCCTGGCACGAGTAGCAAGTGCTCCATATAATGGCAGCATTTTCTGGTCAAGCCGAACTTTCCCATTCCTGTGACTCAGCAGTTTTTCTCTTGGGTCTGTGCCAAAGGGGGACTCTTGCACGTGCCCCAGGCAATGAACGTGCAGAGCAGCCTGTTCACTAGAGCAAAGCCCGGAACCGACGCACATGTGCATGGGTGGGAAAATGGATAAACACATCATAGGCGCTCACATATTCCCCAGTGGAATATTACACAGCAGTGAAAATTAATAAACAGCAGCACCAGGCCAGAGCTCGATGGCTCTTAGTCATAGTGGACAGCAAGGTTTCTCGACTTGGACACTATTGACATTTTTTCTCATTATAATTTTTTAATAGCAGCTTTATTGAGATATAATTCACATAGGACACAATTCACCCACTTAAATCATATAATTCAATGGATTTTAGTCTATTCACAGAATTGTGTAACCATCACCACAACCGATTTTAGAACATTCTCCTCACCCTAGAAGGAAACCCTGTACTCATGAGCAGTCACTCCCTGCTCCCCTCCGCCAGGCCCTGGAACCACTAGTCTGCTCTGTCTCTATGGATGTGCCTGCTCTGGGCATCTCATATCAATGGAACGCTACAGTATGTGGCCTGTTGTGTCTGGCTTCTTTCACTTAGTGTAGTTTCGAGCTTCATCCACGTTGTGGCAGGTGTCAGTGCTTCATTCCTTTTCATGGCTGCATCGTATTCCATTGATGGATAGATCACATTCTGTTTACTTATTCATCAGTCGACAGACATTTGGGTTGTTTCCACACTTCTGGCTCCTGTGAATAACGCTGCCATAGACATGTGTGTGCACATTTTTCTGTGGATGTGTTTTCATTTCCCCTGGGATGTGATACTTGGGGCAGGTGCGTCTCTGTGGCAGGGCCGTCCTGGGCATTGTAGGATGTTGAGCAGTGTCCCTGGACTCTACCCTCCAGATGCCAGGGGCACCTCACCCCCAACCCGTGGTGACAACCACAAATGTCTCCAGACAGCACCCAGCCTCCCTGGAAGCAAAGTCGCCCCTGGTTGAGCATCCCCGGGGCCGAGTGAAAAACCCAGTCACAGGAGACCACATATGACTGGTTAGGAAACTGGTTGGGAAGTTTGAAAACAGCTGCAACCTGATGCCGTATTACGTAGGGCTGTGGGTCCCCAGGTGTGGTCCCCAGAGCGGCGGCAGCGCCTCTGGGGATGTGTTAGAAATGCAGATTCTCGGGCTGCTCCCGCCCCGCAGAGTCAGCCTCTCCGGGGGTGGGGCCGGGGTCTGCTTTCAGTCCTCGGTGTGATTCTGAGCTCACTCCAGCCTGAGCACCTCGCTATAGACGCCCCCCCCCACTCACCAGAAATCGTCCTGCCAGAAAGCCAGGGAGTGACGGGCACAGACTCAGGATTGTGCGCCTGGGCCGGGTGAGGATAAAGCGGGTGTTTATTAAGTGGAGATTCGAATGGGGCTCACTTCCGGGGAGCAGTGGGCACACGTGGGGACCTCGTGAGTCACGCTCTTGTTCTTGCGTGGGGGGTTCACGAGGGTCCATTATGTTACGGGACAACAAGTTGAAAAGCACAGAAGAAATGAAGAAACAGACGAACCTCTAACGTGACAACCGGCCGGGCCTGAGTGGCAGTGGGACTGAGTCACGGGATTAGGATGAATCAGTTCTGTGCGCCTGAGGCCATCAGAGAACCGGTGCTGGCGTTACTGCCATGCCCAGGTCCACGTGTTGGGTAAGAAGCCTGGCCTCTGCCGCGCGGTGCTCACCCCGCTTTGTTCAGACGCCCCTTGGCTCTAGAAATGAGAGGGAGTTGCTGCGATTTACTGAGCAGCTGCTGTGCCAAGTCTACGTCAGCTGAAGCTCTCGCGGCCACGCTGGGGCCCACGGCGGCCCATTGTGTAGACGGGGACACTGAGTCTCGGAGATTAAGCAACTTGCCAAGGCATTCAGTGGCTTGGGAATGGAGTTCGAGATGTCCTGATTTCTTTGTAAATGGCCCTAATCCTGTTCATTAAAGGCCTGGGTGACCTGGGCTGTTGTTTTTCTTGAAGTCCCCAAAAGGTGAGGTCACAGGCCCAGAGAGGTGAAGACATCGCCTGAGATGCAGCAGAGGCAGGATTCGAACCTGGCTCACCTCCTCCAGGAAGCCCTTCGTGACTGCTACGTACCCTCCACCCCTGCAGAACCCAGGGCCTTGGGACACGTCCCCAGGGCCTGTTTGTCTTCTAATCCAGCTCATGTGGCTGTCAGCTTCTCACAGGCGGAGCCCAGACCTTCCACTTCTCACGTCCCTTCTGTCCCCTCCCTGCTTCTCTCCCATCAGCACGGGGTGGGCACACAGGAGACACCCAGTAGGCCCTCTGGGTGTGAGCGGGCAGAGCAGGGGGACAGCCCTGGGGCTCTAGAAGAGAAACCCCTCTGAGTACGTGCTCTTTCTCCCCCACTTCAAAGGGTCTGGGGCAGAGACGCCCGACTTTGCAAACCGCACTGAAGCCGGGAACGCCAGTTCCCTGAAGAGCAGGCAGAACGACAGCCAGCAGACCCCAGACGCCATGCCCAGCCGCCTGCCTGGACGAACACATCCAAGACAATGCTCGGCCTGTCCTGGTGTTATTATCATCCCCATTTTACAAATCAGGAAGCAGAGGCACAGAGAGGTTGAGTGACCGGCCCAAGGTCACACAGCTACGGAGAGAAGGAGCCAGGATGCACGCACCTCCTTCGGTGGAGAGGCCCCGGCCAGGGCTGTCTTTGTGGCTCCCACAGGCGAGGACATGAACGGAGGCCGGGAGGCCAGGCTTCAGGTTTTCTCCTGGGTCAGCCAGCCTGGGCGGGCAGCTCTGCTCCACCCTCCGCCCCGGCCAAGGGGCCCAGGAATGTCACAGCGGCTGCGGCTCAGCAGGGCCGGGCGGGGGCAGAGGAGGGGGCGGCGTCTCGGCAGCTGTGACAAATAGAAAACAGATTGTGTTTCCCTCTGCTTCCAGCCCCCGGGGGAGGGATACTCCGGATCCGTCACCCCCTCACAATGGATGCTCTGTTGGGGGAGGAGACAAGGTCAGGGGCGGGCGGGGCGCCGTGTCCCTGGCACAGCCGGTGGCCGGGCCCTGGCTGACCCGGCTTCCTCCCGCCAGCCGCCACCCCCCTCCCGGCCACACAGACCCAGCGTCTCTTCCTGAAGCTGCGCTTTGCTCTCCGAGTAACCTTGAGTCTCTTGCTGCCTAAGACCTCCCACGAGGACACGGAGCCTCCGGCACGCCAGACTCTGGAAAGGTTCTGTCATTCATTCATTCATTCATTCATTCACCCATCCCTCCCCCGCCCCCATCTCTCCATCCATCTCCTTAGTGATCTGGAAATGTCTGAGCAGCCGGGCAGCCTGGCTTCCACGGAGAGTCATCCACCTATAGACCAGCTGTTTGTTAAACACCTACTCTGTGCGGGCACAAAGGACACATCCATTCACCAGCTCTCTGTGGGGCGCCTACTGTGTGCGAGGACTAGAGATATTGTCACTCGTTGACCGAGTATTGGTGCATCCACGGGCTCCATGGTTTATCAGATATTTGGGGAGCACTGACTACGCGCCAGGTGCCGGGGCTGTGTTCACTCACTTCCCCAGTGTCGGGGGGGCACCTACCATGCGTTAGGTGCCAGGGTGGCTGCAGGGAGCCAGTCAGACGCGGTCCCTGCCCTCCAGTGGGGGCAGACACTCAGTGGCCATTGGATGGGGGGCATTTATTGCACGCCGACTGTGTGCAGGGCTCTGAGGCCCCTGGAGGCAGGACTGGAGGAGCTGATGGTCTGTGTGGGAAGCAGGGGCATGAGCCGGACTCAGCGAGCCTGGAATCCTGCCTCCATCGTGAACTACGTTTGACTAGGAGAGACTGACTTCCCTCCAGGATGGCAGTTTCCTCAGCTGGGGAGTGGGTGGTGGGGAGACTCGGCAGAGGGGCTGAGGAACGTCCGCGGGCGTCTGCAGGGCCCAGTTGCTGCTTTTGACGGCTCAGCATCTGTTGCTCCTTCTGGTAGCGGCCCCTCATCTTCTTGGGGGAAACTTTTCTTGGGGGATTCTTTTCTCCTCTCAGCACGTGTGGTTCCAGTGGGGCTGACCCCTCCCACCCGCTTCTGGAGGAGCATCACACCCGGCCAATCAGACCACCCCGTCCCCTGACCACAGTCATTGGTTGCGGGGTGGGGGTGGGGGTCACATGATCCAGCAGGGTTCAGTGAGATTCGGCTCTGGAACCATCAAGGAGACAACTTCTTCCTGCTGGGGTTGGCAGCTAGATAGGATGTGGGCCCCTGGCACCATCCTGCCCTGTGAGGGGAGAGCCTCCCTGAGAGTGAAACCAACACAGAAGAAATGGAGACAATGGGTCTTGATGGCGGCATCTGGAGCATCTGGATCCAGCTATGCCTGAAGCTTGTCCAACTCCTGGAGTTTTCAGTAACATGGCCAATAAATTCTCTTTGCTGTTTCAGTCCCTTTGAATGGGGATTTCATCACTTGGGACCAAGAGCCCTGACTCATAAATAGGCCTTTTCTTCCCCCTCATTTCATGAAACAGAAATCCCACTACGCCACCCGTGGAACAGGGGAAGTTAATTCCCTTACTTTCTAAAAAGCTGACGAGAAATGGGTGATGGGAGAGGCTGCAGGAGCGCCGCCTCCTCTGGTGCTCGAGGACGCCGTTCTCCCGCGGCCCCGCGCTCGCCTCGCCGGGCTGGAGCAGAAATCACTTCACCTTCGGGGCTCGGCTCTGGAAGGTTTCTGATGGACAGCGCTTGGCCGGTGGGCAGAAGTGGAAATTCTCGGCTGTCGGGTCTGTCCCCTCGCTCTGTGTTTCCCGCCGGCCCGGGCTGGGAAAGGTGTCGCTGGGTTCAAACTGGCGGCTCCAGGGACAGCAGACTTTTTCAGTGAAGGGCAAACAGTCGGCGTTTGAGGCTTTGTGGGCCATAGGGTCTCGGTCACATATTCTTGTCTTTTGTTTGTTTTGTTTTTTACAACCTTTTAAAAGTTTAAAAAATCATCCTTGGTTCACAGGCTGCACAAAACCAGACGACGGCTGAGGCCGGCCGAGCCCCGGATCAGGTTGTGGTGACGGGGACCGAGCGGCCCTTCTCCTTCTCTTGTCTTCATCTTTTCCCTCCCTTCATCCCTCGTTTCCTTCTTTCTTTCTTTTTTGAGACAAAACCCTTATTCCCCCAAACCCAGGAAATAGCCTGGAAATTCCAATATTTTGGCGTGAAAGCTTGTGTTGACAAGTAGCCCCTGTTTCCCTTGCCCGCCGTTTCTCCCACGGCCCTTATCACAATCTGTACCTCTAGGTTTGTTTCTTCTGTTATTTCGGGGTATCTGCTTCCTCAGTCTAGAATATAAGCTCCATGAAGAAGGAAAGCCCTGGCAGGCCTGGGGTCTGGGGCTCCTGGCAATTTGGGACTGAGTCCAGTGACTGTGGGCCAGGTGAGAGTGTGGTGAACTGGACAAAGTGCGGAGAGGCTGGACTCTCAGCCGTGTGAGCAGAGCGGGGCGAGCGAGTGGCTGCCAGAGTCCTGTCTACACAGGCAAACCCGGACCGTGATCCTGAATCATGAGCTCAGAGAGGAGTGAGCTCCCCGTTCCTGGAGGTGAGTAAGTGGAAGCCGGCTGCCCACCAGGGCCAGCTTGCAGATGTGATTCCTGCCCCCGAAGGCAGGTCTCCCCACCTGAGGACGCCCGCAACTCCCTGGGCTGCTTCAGGACCCCCGGCTATAATTCACCAAGATCCAGATTTGGCTTCTTTAGGATGGGAGAGCTGCCAGGAGTCACTCCGGATCTCACACTTGTCAAGTAGAATCACAGAGGCACGAGCGTTTGGAAGTTCTCTCTGAGCCCAGCTCTCTGGGGAACCCTGGGCTCGGAGAATTCCAGTGGCTGGACCTCTAGACTCCCGAGCCGTCCCCGGGCCTCCTCCATCAGGACCCCCTCCCCACTCACACCCCCTGCCCGAGCCGGGGAGAAGCCCGAGCCCAGCGGGGAGCAGGGCCAGGCAGGCCTCGGAGTCTCCCCCAGGTGCGGGGAGCCCCACCTGGGTGGGGCATCGAGGGTGCCCCCTCTCCTGTCCTGGGTTTATGGCTGGTTTCATTCTGACGGATGGCACCAGGCCTTCGAGCTTGTGGAATATTTATAACGTCCCCCCTTGGGCCTCTGTGGGGCAGCGTGACCTCAGTCACTGACTTGCAGATGTGTTTTGAGAGCCCCCATCTCTTATTTGAATTCCTTGTCAGAGCCCCCTTCAAGAGGAGGGCTCAGGTGCACCCTTGTCAAGGTAGGTGCCATTAATACCCCCATCTCACAAAGGAGAAACTAAGGCACACAAGGGGGAGCGCCCTGGGTCACGTGGTTGCACAAGTCACTTATTTCTGTATGTGTGCATCCGTTCCGGGAGGGTGCGGGGGGTCGGGATGGACGAGGCAGCCTGTCCTCACGGAGCATAGGATCTGACGGGCTGGGGACACAGCAGGGGACTCGCTAACATCCAGGGCTCCAGGAGGTCTGCCTCGAGGGTCCTAAGTCCCCAGCTTGGTGCAGCTCGGGGTTACACAGCCTGCCCTTGGGGACAGCGCTGTGTGTCTGCCACCTACTACTTATGCTGGTTTCTCAGCTGGTGGGCTTTTGTGAAGATTAAGTTAGGAGTACCTATAACAGATGGAGCAGAGCCTGGTACATTGAAAGCACTGTAAACATATCATTAGTTATTGTTATTAATCCCAGTTGATTAAATAAAAAGCGACATTTCTACCCAGTCTTCGAGCATCCGTGGGAGACAGAGGCCAATCAAAGGTGTAGACAGTGTGGGGAACAGTGTTCCAGGAGGAAGGAACAGCATGTGCAAGAACCCACATTATTGCTGCATCTAAATGCACGGAGACCTGAGTGCGGGGCTCAGCGCAGATGTGGCAAAGGCTGAGGCCTGCCCTGTGGGGTTCACAGAGGATAAACCAGACCCCGTGTAGTGAGGTGGGAGAGGAACAGGAAGGTGTGTCGGGGGCGGGTGCAGAAGAGAGGGAAGGACCCTCCCTCAGACCCCGTTTCTCAGATGCCCGTGGGAACAAAAGTCACAGGGACCCTGTTGGTTAAAAGGACAGCTCAGTTCTGGGGACCAGGACACGCAGGTCTTCCTGGGAGAGCTTTCGTCCCTCAGCTCCTCTCCTCGCTCCGTGAACCCCCCTCCCAGGCCTGGGCCGCCGCCTGCAGCTCCGAGAGGGAGGAGCCTGTTTGCGGGGGCGGGGGGGCGGTGCGGAGGAGCCGCCGTGGGTCTCCTGTAAGAGCCAGGCGCTTCCTGACCAGAAATGACTCAGAGAAACGTGTTGGCGGATGGCTGCAGCTGCCTCCTGGATTAATCTGGAACTGCCGGCTCAGGACGCGGGGCTGCCGGCTGCCCACGAGGGTCAGGCCTTCTGCGAGCCTTCCGTCTGGGCCTCTCTCTGAGGAAGCTGCCACCTCCAGAGAGGAAGTGACTGGCCTGCAATTCACCCCTGGAAAATTCCGCTGAGGCTTCTCCCTGCTTTCTTGTTCTTGTGATGGCCGCTGAGGGAGGGCATGCGGGAGGGTGTTTCTTTGATTGTTCAATCATCACATTGTTATTCAATCAACAAAGATTTGTTCAGCACTTCCTACGTGCCGTGCCGGGTGCTGTGCTAGGTTTGACGATACAAAGTTCAATAAGGTGTTGTCCCTGCTCTCAAAGGATTTCAGCCTCACCTGAGAGGGACATGCAAGCTGGTCATTACTCGTGACATTCTTACGGGTTGAGAGTTGTATCATTCAGGCTCTCTGCAAGCAATAAAGCAAACAAAAACCACAAACTAGCTTAGGCAAGAAAGGTAATATAATAGTCATCATGTAACTGTAAGTACAGAGCTTCAGGTACAGCTTGATTCAGGGCTCAAAACATTTACCAGGATTTATTTTCTATCTCAGCAGCCCACTTTCCATGGTTTTGGTTGCTGGCAGGCTGAATAACGCCCCCCAAAGATGTCCATGTCCTAATCCCAGGGAACCTGTGAATATGTGACCTTACCTGACAAAAGGGACTTTGCAGATGTGATCCAGTCAAGGATCTTGAGATGGGCAGATTATCCTGGATTATCCTAAGGGTAACTTAATGGCTAGGGTCCCTAGACTCAGAGGGAGGAGACGTGATCACAGGAGTAGAGATGGGGAGCGAGGCCACTGCTGGAAGGGGCCACGAGCCATGGAGCGTGGGCAGCCTCTCGAAGGGGCTGGAGAGGCAAGGCCCGGATTCTCCCCTAGAACCACCAGGAGGAACTCGGCTCTGCCCACATCTTGATTTTAGCCCAGTGAGGCCCATTTCAGACTTCTGAGCGCCAGAACTGCAAGAGGATACGTTTGCGTTGTTTTAGCTCACATTTCCCTGGGCTCAAGTCCAGCAGAAAAGATGGGATGTCTTCCCCCCATAACTCCCGCCATAGTCCTGCTATTAACTCTGATTGGACCAGCGGGGTCCCATGCCCCTCTCTGAGACAGTCACCAGGCTAGCAGTGCTCTGATTGGCCAGGCTCAGTCACATGCCCATCTCTGAGCCAATCACCTGGCTATCAGTGCTCTGATTGGCCAGGCTTAGGTCACATGCCCATCTCCGAGACAGTCACCTGGCCAGCCGTGCTCTGATTGGCCAGGTTCAGGTCACATGCCCCTCTCTGAGCCAATCACTTGGCTAGCAGTGCTCTGATTGGCTAGGCTCAGGTCACATGCCCATCTCTGAGACAGTCACCTGGCCAGCCATGCTCTGATTGGCCAGGTTCAGGTCATATGCCCCTCTCTGAGCCAATCATCTGGCTAGCAGTGCTCTGATTGACCAGGCTGGGGTCAAAGGCTCTGCCCATGAGGGGGTGGAGCCCCATGGGAACGTCCTAAACTGAGAGTGGGCAGGTGGAGGTAACCCAGAGTTATGCTCCTATCAAAAAGGGGAATGAGTGCTGTGTAGCTAAAAATAGCACCCATTCTCTACGGCTGGGGGGGGCATTCTTGCTCAGCTCCAGGGGCATTGGGGGCGTTGGGAGACTGGGGTTCCAGTTTCAATTTCCTGTCTCCTGAGCTGTGTGACCTTGAGTAGGTGGTGCAACCTCTCTGGTCCTCTGTTCCCTCACCTGTAAAATGGGGCTGATGGCCTCGGCCTTCTGACTTCCCCGGGCCGGGATCATCCTTGAGCGACAGGCTGGCTTCAACCTGCTCCTCAGTTACTGTCAAACCTGCCCCAGGATGGACGGCGGGCGTGCCCGAGCGGGGCCGGCTCTGGACTGTGTTTCCCGGGGTTTTTGCTGTATCGGGGCAGCTGTATCTGGTGACTCAGACTTCAAGGGAGATGGACTTCTGGGCAAGGCCTCGCTGGTCTGTTGCTGGCGTGTGGGAGCCAGACGTGGCTCCTTCCGTGTGGTCTCGTGGTTCCCGACCCCGTCTGCGTGCTGCTCTTGGCGTGGGCGCAGCCATCGTTGGGGTTTCGTCAGGAGTTCCTGTCACGGGAAGGCCCATTTGTTGAGAAGGAAGGGGCTTCTCGAGGGCCAGCTTGCCCCCTGGTTTGACTAGGAGCGGGTGCCAAGGGTCACACGCTTACCGCTGCAGATGACAAAAGTCGAATCAAACGGGTTCGAATCCCAGCTCCGCCACTTGCTAGCTGTGTGACCCTGGGCAAGTCACTGACCCTCTCTGAACGTGAGTTTCCTAGTCTGTGAATGGAGGTAGCCGTCTGTGGGCAGCCGGATTTGTTTCCGTTTCCGGGCTGCAGCCACTGGGAATCCCCGTGGACCCCGCCCTGCCCAGTAAACGGGTTTTCCCTTACGTGCGACCGAATCTGGTCCCAACCGCACCCCCTCGGGCCTTCTGTCCTCGGGATCCGTGGAGTGCGCCTGCTGGCCGCCTCCCGGACCCCCCGGACGTTCCGCACGCGAGGCTGGCCTGCTCCTGGCTGGTCCCTGCTCTCCGGCCCCCCTCCTGCTCACTCGAAAGCGGGGGCTTCGTGCAGGCCCGAGACCTTCCTCCCTGGTGTGCCCGCCTCGTGTGATCCCCCTGGAGTGTGGGTACGCGGGACAGGCGCTCCCTGGATTAGGTCACATCGTGTGTCACACGTGCGAAGGTGTTGTCACCCCGAGGTTACGTTACGTAAAAGTTTGTAGCAGCGGACCGGAGGGAGACCCTGCTGGCTCTGAGGGGGGAGGGCGGGCTGTGGGCAGCCCCGGGAGCCGAGAGCCAGCCGGCTGACCAGCAGCGGGACAGCGGGCAGCGCAGTCCTAGCAAATTCTGCCCCCACCGCAGGGGGCTCGCAGAGGAGCCTGAGCCTTGGTGTGAAGGCGTCCGCCACACCTGGGTTTCAGCTGAGACCCCGAGGGGGCCCAGCTGCCCCTGTCTGCCCTCCGACCCACAGACCCGGCCATACTCAGTCTGCGCTGTGCAGGCTGCTGGATGTGGGGTGGTTTGTTACGCAGCACTGCGAGCTCAGACACCTGTAAGCTCCAGGAGGGTCCTGGTTTAGAAGGAGGAAGAGGAAGGGCCACTGGCTGGGAGGGGCTTTTGAACTCTGACCCATGAGTCTGTCTTATGTAATGGTCTCTTCTCCCTGTCTAAAGTGTACTCCCTCCAACACCTCTGCCTTCTCCTTCTGGAGAAATCCATAGAGGGAGAGAGAGGAAGGAAGGTTAGACTTTGCTTCCTGTATCAGTTAGGATTGGATCTGGCTGTGAGTAACGGAAAACCCATTTACGAGCTGATTAGAGAAAAGAGACGTTCCTTTTCTCTTCCTGTAAGGAGTCTGGGGGCAGGGAGGCAGCTGAGGGCTGCTGTCTTCAGGGACTCAGGCGCCTCCCATCATTTTGCACCACCGTTCTTATGGTGGCTTCTAAGCGTGTCTCATGGTTACAATATGGCTGCTGTAGCTCCAGTCATCATGTCCACATATAGGCAGGAAGGAGGGGAGAGGGGCAAGGGCAGATCCAATAGATGCATGGATAAATAAACTGTAATATATCCATACAGTGAAATACTACTTGGCATTAAATAAGAATGAGCTACTGATACACACAACAGCCTGGATGCACCTCAACTTCATTTTGCTAAATGAAAGACACTGCATGATTTCATTTCTGTGACATTCTGGAAAAGGAAACACATGAGTGGCTGGCCGGGACTAGGGTGGGGGGAGGTTGACTATGAAGGAACATGGGAATTCTGGGGGGTGATGAGGCTGTTCTGTACTTTGTGGGGATGGATCCACAAACTCTATGATTTGCCAACACTCATAGAACCATTCACTAAAAAGGGTCAAATGTCTCAATTGCGTGCTTTTAAGTCAACTTTTGGGGGGCGCGGGCTGTAGCTGGACGTCCCGCTGTGTAGTGTTCGCCTGTTTCCCTGGTGTAAACCTCCCCCCACGGCCGATCTCAAGATGCCAACAGCTTAACAACTGCTCCAAAATCCCTGAAAATCGGTGGAATGTGCCTGAAGACCGCACGGGAATTAGGCCTCAGTGAATCTGACTTTAAAAAAGAACACTTTCCCCGGAGCCCGTCCCAACAACTTCTGCCTGTCGCTCGCTGCCCACTTGTGCCCGAAAGGGAGGCTGGAAACACAATCGCCACCCGGAGAAAAACCCGGGTTCTGACCCTTCGTCCAGCCCCCGGAGCCAAAGACGCTACTTCCCTGCGCCCCTGCCGCCAGGGGTCCCGAAAAAGTGGAACTTCTCTAAGCAAGCCCGCGGAGCCCTCCGGTCTGACTCCACTTAATGTCGGAGTCCCGGGAGCTGAGCACGCTCGGGCCCTGCGGCCACCCTCGCCCGCGGCCTGGGGCGCACGGCCACTGCCACCCTCCGGACTCTCCCCTTGTTCCCTGAACCCCCTGGTTCCTTCCCACTTCAGGGCTCCGCTCTCAATGCGCTTTCTCCCCGGAACCAGCTGCCCCAGGCCCTTTGCACGGCTGGCTTCTCCCCGGCTTTTCAGCTCAGGCGTCGGCTGTGCAGACGGGCCTTCTCCAGCCTCTGAGGAGCCGAAGGCGTCCGCGGACTTCACCTTCATCCCAGCGCGGAGCGTTGTCTGAAATCAGCCATTTGGTTTGTTATCCTGTACGTTTCCCCAGGAGAATGTAAGCTGCCAGCGGGGGTGGGGGGGGAGGGTGGTTCCTGCTATTTTCTCGGAAACTCGGAGAAGCACCAGGCACGCGGCTGGTCCTCAGTCTCGGCCGAGTGAATGGAGCACACACAGCACCCACCTGTCACCCGCTGCCCACGCCCCCCAAACCAGACCCCACACGCCTCGTCCCCTCCCCCAGCGCGCGACCGCACACAGACCCCCGCACACACGTCGTCCCCTCCCCGGAGCGGCCGTGCCCTCGGCCGGGGGAGGGAGGAGGGGGG